>JASANE010012231.1:0-189559 GCA_030248225.1 Trileptium ribeirensis | reverse complement strand
GTAACTCTTTAACGGGTGGGCCAAATGATGCCAAATTTGGTATAGACTTATCTGCAGTGTGCCGTATGGCATTTAGCATCAAATTCCACATATGCCCAATCCATCCCCTGCAAGTTTTGTAGCTTTTAAAATTATTTTTTTACTGTGCTGGGAATATATTAATCTCAAAACTAATGTGACTTTCAGGCAATTACATATAATACACACAATTCGCACGTAATGAACAGGCAAACTATTCCACACACTCTCACCACCTATACAAACTATACATGAAATATGTTAGTCATAAACACACAGTGAAAATACAGTTCATATACATGATCATCCAACTTCACGTCTCTATTATTATAACTCCAACAGACATGCATTAAACTACTTCACAGTTCAACACATGCGCACACATAATAGCATAATACTTAGTAACTCAACATCATCAAAACCAATGACGTAGTTTCAGACACGAATTTTCCCACCAATATTTACTATAAAATAGATGTGTTCTAACCAGCCCAGAAATACGACCAACCTGTATCAAGATTCAAATTGTAGAGATTAATATGTCACAGAAGCACCATGGATCAGCATAGGTATCGATCGGGGATTACTCAAGGTATGGGACACCCAGCCCTCCCACCCACGTTTTTGTACGATTTAGTTAATGATTTTGACAACAGAACAACCAAGGTGTGCGCATCTATGCAAAGTGAACACACACAATATGACCCGATCAAAATGGAAGTAATTTTATAATGTCATTTTTGCCACATCGCTGCATGCAGTGCAGTTTAGCACAAGGGTCACGAATCAGCATAGGTGTCAATAAGGGGGTTAATCTCCAAAGGTGGGGCTCCCATCACGCACACGCCACCGCTCCCGCCGAAGTTAGCAATTGTAGCGGAGGTGGCAATATCGTGGTGAAATTGGTAAACTATAAGGGAAATCAGAAAACTTTATCGCCACTACCGGCAGACATTGGTGAAAATTTTGACTTCCTAACGACGATGATCCCCCGATACCGTCTACCCCCAAACCGGCGGACCTCGGACACCTATGACGCATCAGGAACACACATGTTTAAGTTTCAACATTGTGTAATTTTGTTATTCACATCAAGTTTAATAAAATTTATAACTGTGTTATTTCAAAATTTCTGAACCATTGCAGAAATACTATGCAATATCGTCAAAAATCACAATATGCTTACCCAAAGGCGAGACACTTAACCGCACATCGCAGAGGGTAGCTTCATCGATAAATAGCGAACATGAAAACCCGGTAGTATTAAATGTTAAGCTGGTTGGAGCAGACTTGGATTTTTGCAAATTCTAAAGCAAATAAAAATAAAAACTCAGTATATAACATAATCCAGACTTAGTGATGGTAATCAGCAAAGTATATTTATACAACACCATTTAATCAAGTTCTATTTCAATTTTTTGAGAGACGGCCATGCCAATATTTTTCAAAAATACACACCACCACAACCATGAAGGTAGGAATAGAAAATTTCGGCCCATGTACCACCATCAACTGAAAGAGGTGAAGTAACATCCGGTTTGGGTCGAAAAGGGTAAATGGTACATGACCTGTAATGTCATAGTACGTACTCTCAACACGTTATCATATTTCTTATAATCGCAGCCAATTAATTTCCAGTTTTCCATTGATTCAGGATTGACAATAGAAGCAATGGCATAATGTTAGTGCTAATCAGCAAATTTGCACTGCCGAACAGTTGGCGACAACTGTATGTGATATACATTCACATTATATTCTGTGAAGCTACGTGTCATTCAGACAAGGACGGTTACGTTTCCAAATAAGCTGGACATATTATACCTATAAAGTCAGTATAAATCGTAGTTTTAACTAACAGCAGTAGTTGGGATGCCCTAATAGTGCACAAGAGGTATGTAACCATATACTTTTGTACTGGAAACCATTATAGCTCTTGGCAGTAACGTTTAACAATGTTGTTGATGTAATACAACACTCTCCAGAAACGAAGAGATATTGAAAGACATTTTACCGATTCTCAGTAACGTTTCTTTGCTTATGATGTAATACTGCACTCTGCAATACTTGTATAGCCGGATCTTTTCTTTCAGGCTCCAAGCCGAAATTGGGCAAGTTTGAAGACACAGCCGTAATTTTGGTTCCATTTTACTTAGCTTGACGAGCAGGCACAGAATATACCCATTTTGTCCAGATTTAAAGCAAAAACTTTCTCGATTCTTCTTGTGTGCCCAATGTATTGCAATTTTCGAGTTATCGCAATTTATGCGAAATCCTAAGGCTAAGTCTTTAACCCGTGAAATGATTAAGCTGAATTTACTACCACTCGACTCAGGTCAATGCGGTTCGAATGATATATAAAACTATCCATCTATCGATAAATTTTTTTTCGAAATTTTTGGATAGCGAGGGGGAACATTGGCTAGACCAATTTCGGCCTGGTGGCGGCTAAGCGGAAATGTCCAGAATAGCCTATAGATACGTACAGCAATATAGCGAATTTATCGCGAATAGCAATAAAACAGCTAATTTTCAGTGAATTTTCTGTTCGAGAACAATTCGGTAATTTTTAGCGAATGATTCGCGAAAAATTTTCTGTCAGTAGCTGTACATCGTTGTCCTGACCAACCTGGATAGTCCAATAATTCTAAATTTAATCGGAATTCAAAAATGATGCATGGATCAACGGATGCAGCCAAGGGCACACAGTCACCATCCCCAAAAGAACATATCAATCACAGAGAAAATTGAATAAATCACACAATGATTTTAAGCAACACCGAAAACGATTTCCTGCAGCACGAGTATTTCACATCCGTGATATATACATGGCTAACGGTACTCCTATTTGGTACATTGTTCTCGTTCAGGTCTCCTTAGCTAGACTATGTTAAAAATGCAGTTCAGCAAAACTGCTTATCTCATAGAGATTATCGCGTATAAGGGGGTGCAACGGAGGGATAGAAGTTTCATGTATAAGTTGTCATGTTGTGTAATTACAGTATTCGCCAGAAATGAGAGTCACTTTTCAAACGCACAAATATCGAACATACATCGAACAAAATTTATATAATCTCCAACAACGTTCGAACAAAGCGCTCCGGCACAAATTTAAAAAACTAGCCAAAATTTCGAACGAAATTTTAAATTTATCGAACGAACATTGAACCACCAACATTCATTCCTAGCAAATACTGTACCTGCAACAGACTGTGTTTGATGTTTATGCCACCAAACACCTCCGGAGCCCTGAACCGTTAAATGCATGAACTCTCGTCGACTCTAAACCCATCGAAAACGAATGAAAACGCATGAGTGCTGGTGTCTATGTAGATAACTAAACCATAGTATCCGGCGTCTGTTTATTCATTTGGAGGAATCGGCGGCGGGAGGATGCGAAGCGATACCCCACATACAACAGTCGCCAGGAGCGAAGTTCATCTTTCGCCCGACGAGTGACTCGAGTGTGATTTCGAAAAAACTAAATTGTATTTTTGAACGAATTGTATTCCAGCCAGTTGCTAGATGCTTTGTACTATTGACTAATAACCGAGTCTTGTCTGAAGAAGGGTATGCTTGTTCCCGTAAAATAAATTACTATGCAATCAGTAGCATACAACAAAATGAACACTAGTCGGTAGTGGAACTACATTTGTGAGCGAAGCTTGGGCTGTGGTATTACGAATGTACTCAATTTTATGTTCTTGTAACTACATTGCATAGGGCATAGGGCTTTATCATTGGTAAGAATATTATATTTGAATACTTCGACCCAAAAAAACCTATAATGGATTGATCGAAACGATTCTATTTCAATAAATGACACAAATATTGCAAAATTCTATATTTTAGCTGCATAAAATTAACTACAGTACCCGTCAAAAATGACTGTCGCTCGCTCGCAACTCGCTCGACACTCGCTCGCGACTCGCTCGAAATAAATTTGTTCTAAAAATAGAATTTTCTATTAATTTAAATAGTTAGCGAAATTTCGAGCGAGCCACTCGCTCGCGACTCGCTCGAACTCGCTCGCTCGAAATGCGACGGTCATTTTTGGCGAGTACTGTAATTAGCTAATTACTAATTAATCACTCAAAATTTTTTAATCCCAAAAATCAGGTGCACACTCTGACATGATAGGCTTTCAAACAAAAAAAGTTTTTTAAAATCGGTTCAGTGGTTCTTGAGATCCGTCGGACCGAACGAACGAACGAATGGACGGACATCGACCTTTTTACTCCCAGACAGAAAATAAAAACGCTTCGCTCGGCTTCGCCGACCTCCGCTCAATAATAAAATAATGTTTAATGCAGATTTTAATATCTCAAACAAAACGCAAACATTTCAACACTAAGTTCTGAACGGGCAACGAGTGAACTGCAAAAATGAGCAGCGATCAATTTGTATGCGATCACTGTATATAGCAAATAAGTTCCCACGAAAATAAAAACGCCTGAATGACATTCGTTGCTTATGTAAGTAATATAACTCAAGTTTACTAACTATTACACTGCGCATGCGCTCGATTTTTGATATAAGATACAAGCATCCACAATAGCGTTCTAGCGGCCCGGGAAATTGCTTATCGAGTGATGACCGTAACACGCGTTGAGGAGATGTCATACCAATGCTGCTTCCTGAAACCTGATTAGCGCTGCTGTAAAAACGTGATAGCGGCATGGCTACAAGATTATCCAATGACGCATGGCTAATGACCAACGGCTCGCCTCTTGTAGTCGACCAGTCTACCGCTGCAACAGTTGAACATGACGAAGCATTTTGGTCGAAGGTCTCATTGCCGCCGTACTCACTGCTGCCACCAGCACCGGTCATCATGGAGCCAGTGCCGCCAACACCTGCTGAATTCCAGTCCATTTGCGACGACGATTGCGGCGGACCAACGGACGACGGGAAAGTAGCGCCGGCCGACATCGGAGCGGAAATAACTGATGGTGGATTTGAGCTTGACGCTGCCGCTGATGTAGCCATTGCTTCAAACATAAATGGCTATACTAACAATGTTATGAATACTAAGAATGTATTTTAAGTTTTATTAAAAAAGCAGCCGTTGCTATAATGACAGGCCTTTCATGCTATAATATAATCAATATATACTGGTCTTACGGAGTAGCCAATTTACATCCCATACCGATTCCTTAACATATCAAATCCCAACACCGTATCATTGAAAGTTTTCCCTTCGAATAATTGTGTAACGTTTTGTTTCCCTAGGAATACACTTACCCTGAACCCACAATTAAACTTGTAATTTTTGCCTAAGGATAATGCAAACTTTTCCCCTCTGTTGGGTGAGGGTAAAATTTGACATGACGCCTTTTCTAAACAAAGAAATGCTAGTTCCTATAATTTATGGTTGATAAGAAAGATGTGTAATAGTTTACCCATTCAAAAACGCAAAGATAAACAAACTTGGATACATTTCAACAAAGTCCTAGCTTATCGACATCAGCTACACTAAGGTTAGTTTCAGAAAAGTTGATGAAGGAAGACAATTTCTACGTTTACGTGCGAACAACAAAAACGTTAATAAACGTATATTTTGAAATGGTTACACCAGACAGTTAATTCAAGAATGTATAGCAGAGATGGTTGTAGCAAAGTTCTACATCCTACATAAAAATTAATTATCATAGAATATTACGATTTCGAAATTAACAATGATGCACAGTAGACAATCATTATTGTGATTCGCAAACAAGATTTACCAATTTGAGTTTAGAACAATTTATTCAAAAACGAACAATACTGTATTATATTTTTCGTCAAAATGTGAGACTGTTGCAGCTGCGAGTACGTTTCAGAACTGTGTTTTCAAGGGTTTGGGCGAAAGATTTACTTTTACATATGATCGCAACATGTTCACATACCATGGTGGTCACACGTCGGTTACTACAAACATTTGCACTCAGCGCTATGCGTTATGTATGCAGCTGCATAACATCTGGCATGTCCACAGTAGGGGAATGCCATCGCCCACTTTCCAAATTCCCCCATGTCCGCCCTACCCCAGTCAGCCAAATCTCCACTTGTTCAACTTAAGTCTAAAAATTTTTATGTCTAAAATTTGTGTTTTTGTAAGTAAAATGTTTTAACATATATTACTACTATTTCTAATGCTAAAGCATCGTTTTACATCTTGAAAATGTATCCACGGTAGTAAAACTTCACGAAAATGTGGAAATAGTCAACATTTTAAGCAAAATTTATTCACCTCCACTTTGAAATTTGTCAAGATAATGAACATAAAAATTCCCCCACCTTTCGGAGGGCTGTGGACAGGCCAGACCAAAGCAGTAGCAACTCGAGAAACAAAGTTAAACAAGTGTGGCTAGTCGAAAAAGATTTCAAGCCAGACAAATAAAACCCAAGGCAATAGTATGGAAACCAACATGTCATTCTAAAACTAACAGTAAAGTATCTATTTGTATAGCCAAAAATCTTGGGAACATTATGATAAAGTTTTTCTGTATTGTGCAGTGGCGCCATAAAAAAATTTAAGCGCTACTAAACTTAATGTGAACGAACCTACGGTAGGACTATCGATGGTCGTTGTATTTTGCATTACCCGATGTGGAATCCAGGAAATCGATTTGGATCACTGCTAACGCAGACTTAGCTATTTCAATTCGATAATAACTCTTCGATACCATTTCCTAGCTTTGAATTAAGATCGGTCTCTGTACGCGAACAAATTATTTTCTTGTAACTCTGACGTCACAAACGAAATGCCCTTTTTTCTGTCGTTAAAACTTCGAGGAAGTTCTCTAGTAGAAGAAAATAAATTTTTCGAATGATTAAAAACCGTTCAGTAACCAAATTAAGAAAACAACAAAAATGTTTGGTCAGTCGGAGTAATATTAAGCTTAGTGGCGCATTATAGCTTAGTGGCGCATTATTTAAAAGGGGGCATCCACGCGTTATATCAATCGACTCATGAGATCTATCTGACGGTTACAAATTAAAATGCAGTACGCCCAACGTTGCCCACAGCGGTGATGCAACTGTTATTGCGCATAAGATAAAGAGTTCACCTCCACAGTGATGATTATTATGGCATTTCGACTTATTTACATAATATTTAACATACATTTTCAACAAAACTGCCGCAGAACACAAGTTATAAATGGAGGGTGCAGGTCACACCTAGGTGAGAGCAAACTAAAAGGATCAAACTTAACACGCAGTTTTCGAAAAAAACAGCCATTTTGCTGGCGATTACTTCACGTAACGTTTGACTAAGACACATATTTAATTCCTATCCCACAAATCTACATTATCTCTTCCAACATAAACCTAAAAACATATTTACCATTACCAGGATTTCCTAAAAATTAATATAAATCGATTCCCAATCCAATGTAATTTTATTCATCGCATCACATATTTGACATTTGAATGCGCGACCTGATGAGAACTTATCATTGGTTGTATCACGACTCTCACGTGGAAATAACGTTATTATCGATGATGCAATTTCTTTTAATTTCATGCTCAGACACTTACGATCATGCCACGAGCCAACACTTGTATTAAATTCACCAACAGCCGACGATCCAATGCTTAAATGCTGAGACCCTGCTCCAGCTGCTGGACTAGGATGTGGACGCTGCGTCACCGTTGAAGCTGATGGTGGTGCTGGACTTTGATTCGGAGTTGAAAACATAGCTCCACCAGCTGCAGTCGCACCTCCGCCCACACTCATGGGACCGAATCCATGGTGCGGATTAGCATGATGGTCTATGCCGCTGCCACTCAAGCCGTAAGCGCCGTGGCCACGTGTAGAGGGCACCGAGTGAGGCTGCGCAGGAGATGCTGGCGGAATAGCAGGTGATGGTGCAGTCAACGTCCCACAGCCGCCTGTCGAATGTTGAAGATGCTGCGTCGAGTGTTGCGCCCCGCTTCCAATGAGTGGACTTGGAGTTACCAGATTACTGGATGGTGACGCAATCGGCGCAAACGTAGCTGGAGAAGGATCTTGGATACTGCCAGGATTCTTAAATTATCAAGTTTAATAATAAGCAAACATGAAATAATTCTTAGTAAAGGGTATAAGCAATACTGTATCAATTTGGACATGGAAAATAGTTGGACGTAGAGATGGCATAGAGATTTAAATACTGCTACAACTACTGCTCAAACAAAATATTCTCACAATATAAGCACGAATACAAAAAACCTAAAACATTATTTTATCGTTGTTACAGAACTCCAGTCTACCACTAAATAGTATCAGTTTTATTTCGACAGTTGTGGTTCAGTTTTGAGCGACACCTCTCTGCTGCCATTGAAAAAATCAACTTACTATTGTATAATCCAAGCTTGGATGGAAATGTACTAATTTATTAATGGGACGCTGCTACACTAAACCGATTTTTGAAATAAAAAATTAAAGAATTCAAACTTCGCTAAAAGCTATTCAAAGTGAAAACCTGAATGATAAGGAAGGAAATGGTTTTTATACTAAAGAAAATGAGCCTCGTAAAATTCTAAATTAAATTTTTCGACATTAACGAAGTAGAATTTTGCCATCGGTTCGCGTAAAAAACAACGCAGTAGATATGAAAGCTTTATTAGGGTTACGCTAGGTTGGAACAATCAACTTATGTTTCCAACTTATATCTGGCAACATTTGGGTGGCGCGTCGAAATACTCAAAAGAAAACGGAAATAAACCGCAGGTCCTTAATACTAATTCACTAAGACGTTTAACAACAAACATCAAATATTATTATTAAAACAATCCAAAACTAAACAATTCATTGCCAATATAAAAACTGTAAATAACAAACCATTTTCAGTGGTGAAGCAGGCGTATTAGGTTGCGATGAAATTCCACCTACAGACGCGGACTGTTGTGAAAGTTGCTGAGATGGCGGCTGATGTTGTTGATGCATCATGGTGTAAGGAGAACCGACGTTTGCTCCTGACGCCGACAATGGACCACCAACGCTTCCTGCGTTGCCGTATCCACCGCAATTACTAAACGGTTGCTGCGGTGTACCTAATGGGACACTAGCGGGCCCAAGTCCACCACAGCCCACACTTGCCGGGTGGGATACGGATGAAGGCTGCCTGTTAAGTGCCGGATCGGCTGATGTCGGTCCACCCCCGCTTCGCATTCCACACCCACCAGGTCCAATGTTCGCTGGGCTAGGAGCAGTTGCGCTGCCAACGCGGCGATCTGCTGCTATTACACAGCTGTACTTGGCGACAAATGCCTGTAACGATAATATGGGTTACATAAAACTGCAATCCAATTGTCTTAGACAGTCAGTGATCATACGTATGAAAAGATTTACTTGTGTACCAGCTAGTAATGCAAGACATTAAATCGGCAAAAGTTCGGTCGACTTCAATAAGGTCTTACATGAAAATCTGACAAAGTCGGGTGGTGCCCCTGTTCGTTTCTCCTGGCAAATTTTTAAGTTACCCTGGTTGAATTCCTTCTGGCAAATCTTACTTTGTACGGGGTTAAAATATTTTCAGCATACACGAAAACGTGATATTTCTTTATAAAATCCCGTTTTAAACAAAAAAGATTAATACACACAAAAATTAAATTAAATTAAAAATTGCTTGTAGCCTCGAAGACGTTTTTGCGGCGTTTTATTTATTTATTTTGTTTTATTACGTAAAACACTGAGCTTCGCTTTTTAAACTAGTAACTCTATCGAGATTGCAGAACGTATTGAAGCATAGGTACACCTACTCCTTTTGGGTACACAGCCAATGAGCTCTCGATAGCAAACGTCGATATGCTATTATGTAGATATCACACAATACCGCACAAGTTAGTACAAAACTAACACCGGCAATAAGTTTCCCATGCCCCAAAACCCCCGAGTGCAAGCTATCAGCAACGTAAGAGGATGTAACAGTAAAATTAAGAATTTTGGGTCGATGAACCATGGCGGCGGCATACCCCCGTACCTGTTTCCCATGCCCGAAAAATTCCAAGTAAATCTTTTCAGACGCCCAGAATGTCAGAACAAATTTTCGAATTTTAGGTCGAGGAACCACGATGGTGCCATACCTCAAACCCCATAACTCCCGAACCGAAGCCTTAATCGAAAAACAAAAAAATAGGCATCCGCATTTTATCATTTTACTATATAATAAAACATACCATAGAAAAAATTCAAAAGTTAAGATAAAAATGACATTGCTTCCGTAAAGGGTACTAAAATGAAAAAACCTTGCTTCCGTAAAGGGTACTAAAGTGGAGTAAAAACCCTCATTTTGGCCTCTGACCTCGAACCATGGGAGCCCCATATCCCGGTATATACCCATGGAACCATGGGTCGCAAGGTAAAACCAACATCGGCAATGAGTTTCCCATCCCCGAAAATCCCTGAGTGAAACTTTTCAGCCGCCCACGACGTCACAACAAATTTACTAATTTTGGGTCGAGGAACCACGATGGTGCCATACCTCAAACCCCATAACTCCAGAACCGGAGCCTTAATTAAAAAAGAGCCATCGGCACTTAGCATTTTACTATGAAATAAAACAAACCAGAAAAAAATTCGAAAGTTAAGATAAAAAACCTTGCTTCCGTGATTGGTACTAAAATGAGGTGAAAAACCTTATTTTGACTTCTGACCCCGAACCAAGGGGCGTCATACCCCCGTTTCCATGGAAGCATGGGTAACAGAGCAAAACCAGCATCGCCAATGAGTTTTCCATGAAAGAAAACCCTCAGGTTAAATTTATCAGCCACCCAAGAACGTCAGAACAAATTTTCAAATTTTGAGTGGAGGAACCATTGTAGCGCCATACCCCTGTACCGTAATCCCCATAAATCCAGAACCGGAGCCTTAAGCAAAAAACAAAAAAGACGCGTCGGCATTTAGCATTTTACTATGTAATAAAACCAATTCAGAGAAAAAAATTCGAAAGTTAGGTAAAAATAACCTTGCTTCCGTGAAGGGTACTAAAATGGGGCAAAAAAACCACATTTTGACCCCTGGCCCCGGAACTAGACCCCAAATACGAAAACGCTCGAAATGTACACGATAAATCGGTTCGAATGAGCCCAAGATCTTGAAAATCGGTTAAGTCGTTCCCGAGTTATGGCCGATCACACACACAGACGGAAATCAACCCTGCAACACACAATCTCTAGTACGTTCTGATTAGAAGCCCCTTCCATGGTTTAACAGAGAATTCCACTTAATTCATGGTAACTAAAAGAATCCGTCACCCACGTTTGCGGAATTGATATACCATTTGATTACGCTACAAAGTTCGCCTATATTTAGTAAAGTCTGGGCAAGGAATTATTGTATAACCATTCAGCTAATTAGATTCAAGTTGATCAAGGCAGCGGGAGAGCCGAAAAACGACGAAATGCCAATAAATCGTGAAATTTTCAATTAATTTCATGTCTTCTCAGTGTTAGTTAGCACCTATGAAACTAAAGGCAGCTCTGGCTTGTGCGGGTAAAATGTATTAACTGACGAGCAGTATGCGTAAAGCAAACCATACTAACAGCTAAGGGTACAAATTAACTCAGGAAAAGCTAGCAAGGGATTGTCACATACAATATTATCAGAATAGCGTAAAATCAGGCCGAAATACAGTCATAATTTAATAAAAACGGGTCGTAACATAACGCACTGCATATTGCGTTAGTTATACGCCAATAATTTATTAAGTCGAGTTATAGCTTTCCCACGAAAAGGGGAGGGGGCGGTGTGTGGCTAGATATTTGGGCCTCCCACATGTTTTTGACTTCTGCCAGGGTTTTTTCCGCAGGACTAAAAATAGGCAATTTTTGCATGCAAGGCAAAAAAATGATAGTTTTTCTTTATGGAACTAAAAAATCCTTAAATCTGTTCCGAGCGAAACTGAAGAACACAACATATTTCCTTCAATCGATTTGGGTTGCACTATAATGTGCATTATTATAGTATTTACTGTGAATCAGCTATTTATGCTATTTTCACGTTGCTCGGCCCCCAGTTCAGATGTTCGGTCTCCCTAATTCGACCTGCAGTAATAACCTAATTTCTCTCCCCAGCCGTCTGCCAGTTCGATCTGGGAGGACCCCAGTTGCATCTCGCTAGTGGTGGGCGCCCTCCCCATAGTCGGCCTGCTCCTGGTTCGCGGCAAGGTCGCCTCAATTCGTGCCCCCATTAATTTTCAATGTCCTTGCCTCACCCCCCCCCAGAAAAAGTTGTCCCCCACAAAATTTATTTGATAAAAAATTACGGCGAAATTGTACCAGTTGAATCGGGGGCAATCCCTTTTCGTCCGTCCCATTATCGATGATGGGGTAGCCCCCTTTTCGAGCGACCAGGTCGGATGGTGGTGTCTACCTCCGGTTCGTGCGCTCCCACAAATTTAGACTCTATCAAGATGCCAGCGCCAGGTACTTTGGAGGCAGTTTGGGAAAGCCAAATGCTGTATGAACATTATGATCAGCATTGCAGTTAACCAGTAGTGTTTCAGTATGTAATGTGCGTTATTACTGTGTAATTACTGTGAATAAGCTATTTCTGTTTTTCGGTCGCCCAGTTTAGATGGGAGTCTCGCCAGTTCGGCCTGGAGAAAATAAATATCTCGCTCCCCCCACCACGCCAGGATCAGGGGTTGTCAATTCGGTTCCCCGTAAGTAGTTTGGAGGCAGTTTGATAAAGTCAGTCATAATGGCATTAAATAGTTAAATTTCTGACAGAAGGCTTATATTAGGCTTATTTTGCAATATCGAACAATTTTTGCGTTGGTTTATGAACGAACGTAAGCAGAAATGCACGTTATAGCGTCCAAACGTATGTTGTTGCGTTCGTTTTTGTGAACTTATTTCTGTCCGTGACTATAGCTGAGAAGATCTCTCTAAATTATATATCGCACACTCACGGTTCACCAACTTGGCGATAAGTCAAGTTACCAGTCATACATCGCTACAGACAAAATATGGATAAAATTTCTTGGTGGACTTGAAATCCAGCATCCATAACATTCTAACTCAAAGCTGCTATACCACGCAAACAACAAGTCAGGGAGTAACCGGAATTCCGGTTCCGGTTCCGGCGAAAATCGTGTTCCGGTTCCGGTTCCGGCAAAGGGCAAAACACATACCGGAACCGGAATTCCGGTTTAAAAATTTTGTTTGAAATTTTCTACGTTTTTGCTTCATCCTGTAATCCAAACATATGTAATATATCTTATACAATGATCAAGCTCCAATACAACAAAGCAAAAGAAAAGATTAACTAACCAATTTGCCGTGTGAAACGTAAGTAGGGCACATAATTTGAGCAGGAATTTTTCATAATAACCTGCAGGAGTTTGTTAAATCAAGGCCAGGTCGATGCTTGTAGCAGCTATTTTACACATCCAGAAGTCTGTGGGATACGTTTGACTTAAACCGGTCCAATTCGGTAACAGGGTATGGCTTACGCAGAAGTACTTAGGGTATGCTTGGCTAACATAAATTGCGTCAAGCACCGGCCAGTGCGCTTGTAAATTTGGTAAATCAGTCTAAATTGAAGTAAACTAACGTTATCTGCAACGCAGCTAAAAATTGCTTTCTTGGCAGTGAACTGTATTTATTGAAACTGTGCGAGCAGCATCACAGTGTGTCTCATTTATAGCTTCTAATTAGAAAGTTATCATCATTATGATCTAACTGACGGGCACTGTTTGTCCAACGCTAGTCTAAACAGTGTCTCTGACCACTGATCAGAAAATTACCGTCTATCTATTATTTTCTCTTAGAATCATATAAACCAATAATTTTAAGTTTCCTACAGAAGAACATGCAACAAACGTATGTGTAGTAAAGGGAGGCGACTGGAGACAGAGCGAAAGTGTGTATTCTACGCTCCAAGCTTTGTAAGCACATTCGATTTGACGCAGTATATGCAATGGTGTATAGTGGAAGACATTTTTTGCTCTGAATGTCCAAAAACCGATATATTTGATCGATAAATAAACATTATTAGCTTCCTCAGTCTCTTTAAAGTTTCAGAAAGGCAATAATACCATCGCAATACATTAAGTTTAATGTAAAAGTTACTTTTTAATGCGTTTTAAATCCACTATACCTTCATTTCTCCATCATCTGTTTTACTATATATAAATTTCGAAGACCAAGTTCCGGTTCCGGTTCCGGATCCGGTTTAAATGGACGGTTCCGGTTGCTGGTTCCGGTTCCGGTAAATTTCGGTTCCGGTTATTCCCTGCAACAAGTGTATTACTTTTGAGATGTTTTAGACCACCGTGTGTCCTACGTGCTTTACCAGCATAATAATGCAAGTGCTAGCTTGAAAAAACACTATGAAACTCGCGACCCAGTTAGAATTTATAGACTTCACTGCTTATTTTACAGTAATATACAGAAATTACAGTATTACTGTAATAATAGGGGTGATACATATATCGCTTACGAAATTTAAGAATCAGCTTGTCATTAATTTAACAAACACGCTTCACGCACAAAGACACAGAGAGGCTTTATAAAGTGAAGAGATCACAGTAATCATCTGCTAGCTACCACTTTGAAATGTTTTTATTTTGTGCTTTTCGTGCTTTCAATTCATCTCAAACTACGGAAATCAAGAGGCTGCAGATGCATATTATCTGAAGGGGGCACCAATATCAAACTGGAGCGAGGCACTAATATCAACCTGAACGGGAGCACCAATATCAATTGGAGTTGTTTCGCAGAGCTCTACATGTCGTGTGTAACACTAGTTATGTACGTACGACATGTCGTATGCAACACTGGTTACATACGAGATGTCACATGTAACATTGGTTACATACCACAACATATCGTATGTAACACAGCTACTTACGGCATGTCGTATGTAACAAAAAATTTCGAGCAGATGGGCGCATTATTCTGTGAATCAGCAATAAGCTGCAACAGTATTAAAATACTGATAGCAAAGTGATTGGAAAATAAATTGACACTGCTCCGTACGCGTGTGAATAGCACAGAAAGTAATGCACTAAAATTCTTTGACAATGTGCTTTAACAGTAAATATATTTTCATACTGTTTAGGCGCGTCAAGGTTGGTCACTGGTACAACAAAAACTGCCCATATGAGGCATCCTTCCTTGTGTAATGAGCACCATACACAAAGTTATTAAGGATGTTAATCATGTAGATTTTCGAGCTATTCCGGAAGCGATTGCTTTCTTAGTAAATTCTTTTTTCAATAAACGAGGTTTTGATTATACGAGAACTTTGATAGCCGCCTGCGCTTTTAGAGTCCGGTGTGACGTAAAACACAGTAGCGAAGTACTAACTCACCTATATTTTTGTGTTATTTTAGGGGTTTAGACACTCCGTCAATGCTATAGTTCATATAGGGCTTGAATTGGAAGTATTCGACCATTGGATGTATTCTAAGGCGGGCTTTCAACTAGCTGTGATTGGTGAGGATCTATAATTCTTTAGTAGTGAATTAAGACCAGTTTTATAACAATACACAGAATTCAAGTGTAATAAAATAAGCTTCTACATAAATATATTTCGTCCATATTTTGTGTAATTTTCTACTGTTCGTATCAAAATATTTTTTGTCGTATACTAACGCTGAATAATATAATTTTATTAAACCTCGTGGCATTTTATGGAAATTCAACATTCAACATATATTATTAAACCTGGTTTCATTTCAACATATCTAGAAATATTTCGTCCTCCCGCAGCCTTTACCAGGCATTCTAAAACTCGTAGACAACACATTATTTTTTTTGCTCGTGGTAATCATGAGTTGCCGGAAAGATTATTAATATTAAATGCTAAATTATTTTTAGTTTTCTGGAATTGTTTTTGTTAATGTCAGTTGCGCTAGGGCCTTGATTCGACAATATTATTCGGAACTGCTTCATTGCATCTGATGATGAGTTTAAGAGTGTATGTAATTTTGTTTTTATAGTTTGGATTATACAGTTTAGCTTCAGTGGAGATTAGTCAGAAATTGTTTAGTTTTATTTGTAGAGATGTAGATGTAACGGGACGGACAGACGGTGGCTTATTCAACCTACTCCCAAAGGCCGAGAACTCTGGCCGCGTATGATTTACGATAGAACTTTTGTTTCTACACTGACTAGACACTCCTAGCTCATCCGGCTAGGATTACGTACCACATACGAAAATAAGCGTTTAAGGGTAAGGACCGTTATGACGGCTTACGTTCTAGCAGTACTAGCGATCACCTTAGTATAACTGTGCCGTTATGAGTCCGGTGGTCGAAGGGTGGTTTTCCTATGTAATTTTTTGGTTTTATTCGCCTGAGGTCCGTCGAGGTGAATTAGATTAATTACGCATGCAGCTATTTACTTGCCGGTTCTTTCCATCGGCAACCTTAGTTCAGGCTAACGCATGTATATTCAATCGCTAAACAAAACCGGTGCCTCCGCTTACAAATCATGCTTTTGTATTATATAGTTGTTATCTGTATAATAATGAGACACACATTGATTTTTTTGGCATTCAATTTCGGCCTTTTTTGTTAAGAAAAAGTAAAGATAATTGTTTGAAAGTCAGTTGACAGCTAAGACCTACAGCTAATACGATATAATTTGCAACCAAACGTACTTAGCCAGTTTATGTTGCAAACTGTCTATAGTAATCGACCACCCGATTACTCGAGGGAGCTATGTGAGTGAGTAGTGCACTTTTCTCGAATTGCATGTACTAACTGTGAAGAAATTCTTTTCACGACAAAAGGATGACCCTTTACAGCATTGATTAATTTGCGAAAGTTTCCTTGGGCGAGAATTGTTTCCTAACTTTCTCCGTTATCCTATACTAAGCTCTGGCATCATTTTTCTCATTTGCGCAAACGCCGTGGTGAACGGGATACGCGACTCCTACAAACTTATCGACCAGATGGTAATGTAAGTCTCCCCCACGGTCTGCGTCTGAGTTCTATTCACATAAACAAGGGGGAACCGAAATGATAGCTAGAGTCACCTATTACGCGAACTCGGTGTTTCGCACCGAGAGGGTGGGCACATAGTGGCCTGTCGCTTCAAAGAAGGAAACTGCATCTGTTTCTTAAAGTCATCATACTCCTACAATTTCGACACGTTGGCGCGTTATTTTGAAAAGAACATGAGAACAAGTTATCCAATGTAATATTGATTAAAGCGGTTGAATGAACATTCAGCACTTTTGAACATATTCCACTGTTCTTTGAATTTAATTTTACCTCGAAATAGCCGTTATTCAGTGTGTAAAGAAGTCCAGTTGCTTTAAGAGTTCGGCTATTTTAATTGCTTTCATCGATGCCTTATGCTAATTTAACATCTAATTCAGACAGGAGCGGGGCATTGTCTGAATACTTTAGTGGACAGGATAAGAACTCGTTGTGCGTCTACTCAATATATTCATCTGGCGAGCTCAAATAGAAAAGTTTTTCCTTGTAGACAATGGCGCACTAATTGAAATAAGAGGTTCACGGTCCGCCACTGCCCGCTAGTAGGTACGCCCATAGTATTTAAATGTTATGTCTTTTAAAATTGTAACAATTTTTTTTACATCGTAATGCCATTTGACTTATAATTTTTATTCCACCTGAAATATTACTTTTAATCAGTTTAAAATTTATTTAACAAATAAAATTTTAGCTTAAGCTGGGCTAACAATCATGGGTATAAATAGGACGCTCAAACTCTAGTAAACCTATTTGTCATCGTTTTTCAATTTACAATAATTATTTTTACCAAGGCTCACATTTGGTTTGAATAATTTTCGCTAATAATTTGTCAAGAAATAACGTTAGTTGATGTTTTTAAACGCGATATAATGACGTAGAAGCGCAGCAGAAGGGTAGCGCACGTAAAATATTCGCAAATAAATGTAGAAAATCGGGGAACATTTAGTTTGTTCGCTTGATACTTCGACAGAATTACTTTTATTTTATTTATTCCAACTTGATATAAAAAAACAGTTTTGCCATTAGGTACATCTAGAACCATACGAGCCTATGCTTTAGTATTAATCTTTGAATCTTTACGATTATGATTGAACATGGCAATTTTGTAAAGTATTTCTAAAAAAAGATTGAAACGCAATTTTAGCTACTGTTATCTCTCATAATGTTTAAGATTGTTTTCTACTCAGACCGCTATGTGGGTTTTTCCATTGATATCTCCTTGTATTATTCGCGTGCTCTGCCAGGAGCATTAAGTCTAAGACCAACAGCTTCAATATATATCTAAGCGACTTGCACTGGCGATATTAAAGCGTGATTAGACAAAGATATAGTATCTGACAATAATTTATACTTCTATAAGTAACATAATACGAATTTCATACCTGAATTCTGTTTTGAATTTAATGATTTTAAATTTTTTAGTTGTTTAAGGTTTTGGAAAAATCTTCACACAAATTTCTAACAAATATTTTGTTTCTAATCTTCACACAATTTTCTAATAAATATTTTGTTTCTAATCTTCACACAATTTTCTAATAAATATTTTTTTCTAATAAAATCTAGCACTCTTGGCTTTATCAGAGTGTAACTTGAAACGATTCTTCACAGAATGATGCAAAGCTTTTATAACTGAATGAGTGAATGTCACCTTTTTATGTTAAATTCGAGTAATACATTTCGCAAAATTTTCACATTTTAAAATGAAAAAATTATAAGAAGCTTGATCTAGGTTTCGTTTCATATTATCTAGCAGCGTTATTAATTTAGTGCTCAAAAACATAAAATTCACTCGGGCAGTATCTATCACAAGTTAGACCCCACTTTCTTCCAAAAGTTTCAAATATTTGGTGAACTAAATTAATTAGTATTTTAAAATTGACTAGAAAGAAGTAGGCTCATGATAAAATGTACAAAAGCTCTAAGATTGAATTAAATTTCAAGTCTGCGATTTTGTATGGACGTGGGACCCCTTCTCCCGCGGAACCAATTATTTAGATACATTTTCAGGTGATTAACGTAATTTCAATAGGAAACGAAAGCCGAATGCGACCTGTCTGAAGAGAAGTAGTGCTTCGGGCCGAGTGGTTTGAACGGACGTACCAGAAGAGATACTCTCCCCACTTCGCCCTATGAGCATATGGGCAATGCCCTGTGGTGATCGATAATAATATGATAACGTGAATGAGTAGGAAGTGTTATATGATGACAAAGTATCTTTTAAAATGTGTGGTTAGATCGGTATGTATCAGTTACGACTGGTTCCAGTTGGATATATTATGGAAGTATTTTTATATGTTATAAACTTATAGTGATCAGATCTTCAATTTTGTTATCTAGATGGTCTGCCTTTGTGTGACGCTGGATTTCCTATCGGTGCATCATAAGATAAAAGCTAAAAGACTATGTTTAATGATACAAACTTTGAGAGTATACACCAGCGTGGTTGCTTTGTCAAGTATGTTCACAATCTTATAACCGATGACCACATACAGATCACAATACTGTCTGTTGAATGTGGTCACGTTCTGCAATATAGGAACAGGTAGACATGATTTACAGTCACTTTTTTGGAAATTAGAATCACAATATGTGACCGCACTCACCTACAACTCCACCATATATCATTACTTCAACCATCCTACTTAGTGCATGTGATACCTGACCGTAACCTCATCATGCTAAACCCATTGGCTTTGCTTCAATACTATTTATCTTATGCTCACTTACAATGCAAACTTATTAGATGACATATGCAAAAAATTTTTTTGGTAGATTTTTAACGAAACTGAAGGGACAAAGAATATCTTTGCGCTTTAATATGGAAGCGATTGCGTTAGCTTTAGATATTTTATTTCAAATAAAAAACTCTACCGCGTTTTTCGGATATAACATTTAAACAATGCGCGTCCAATGGTCGTACAGCAGTTTTATGTTAGGTTTATACGTTGAATACGTTAGGTTTATGTCTGTAGGATCAAACTTTCAAGAATAATATTGATGCAAATTTGAATGAATGCGATTTTGAAATACTCAGCCATAAAAATTTTCAAACTTGGGGTAGTGTCCTAAAGTCTAATGTCGCCAGATCGCAATATGACTTGTAGGCTCTTGATTTGTGGCAGTGAAATATAGTACTCTGCTTATTTATGCATTTTGATTAATCCAGTTAGTACATGTGTTTTACATCTGTCAAGCAATTGACCAGGTAGCCAAGTCTCCTGTATATCACCAATTTCAATAGGATTAAATAGCCAGACGAATCTATACATCCTGGCGTGTCGAAAGTCTGATTCGGCGACGCATGAAGCATATTTTGGTCATTGAATGCTTACTGCAAAGATAACAGCAACTTCGGTTTTGGAAAACGCGCCCTTTCAGATTATGTATACGCATAAGCTAATACTAGGTATGTCCTTAAAATGTAGTGACTTCTATGATTCACGCTGATGCAATGTAAGATACGATAATTTTGTTTATACAGTGGTGCCTACCATCATTACAAAATTCGGGAAGTTTTTTGCCATTGCCACCTGCAGCCGATTCTTTAGACGCATTTTAAAGGTCTGTCTATTGCTCGTTTGTGGTTGCGTTCTAGCAAGCCAATTATTGAATCTGGCTCCGTCCCTGTAAAGCACTTAGAGCCAAAGTGATCTCTGAGACTGTTCTTCTCTCCTAAATTTTTATGGAAAGTGAGCGCAGGAAAAGTTTACTCTGCATAAAGACTGTGTTCGATGTACCATTAAATTAACTCTTACAAATATATGGGTATGACCAGGCCAGTTCTACACTGACTCTACAAAGGGTATTAATATAATATATCATATAGTATTATAGCTTTTGATCACGTAGTAAACGATGTTGTCTGGTACGTCCTCAGTCTAAGGAAAAATCATCAAGTGTAATTATGTCGAGGGGTTTGTTTTCATAGTTGGCTTCAGATATTAGCTATATGTTTTTTAATATAATAAGCGCTGTTCCAACGAATCTCAGGTTTATCTCGCGTAGCTACCATAAGTCCTTATATGGCGTTTTATTTCAACACAGATTTTAATGATTTATACTGCCGTTGCATTTTAGTGAGCTTCTCGGTGACCGTGATTTAGACGGACGATTCAATTTACGACTTGGGCGTCGTTACCGGACGACGGACTTTGTTGGTGGCCGGCATTATACAGTTGGTACGATTGGTCTAGCTATTTCAGGCTGTGCAGTCGGGTCTACTAAGATTTAATAGCTATTTGTGGAAGGCATGGTCATTCGAATTGGCGTAAGCGTTGGCAAATCCCGCATTTGGTAAATGTAAGCGGATTATATAAATTAAACACGTTGTCGACTACATTGGGATTTTGATATAATTGACTAGATGCCTCTAAGAAACCTTTGGGTTGACGCAATTGCTATGGCGTAATTACAAGTGCAAACCATAAATAATAGCTAGAACGATCATAAACATTAACTAGTAAGCTTAATTCCCAAACGTAAATGATTCAAAACTGTACATCAAAACGAATTTCTTTTAAAGTATTATTTCACATCCCAAGATAAAAATGGTAGTAGTGAGAATTTGAGCTTAGCATAACTAACAATTATTCCAAATCCATTCGAGAAATGATAAGTGGCAAGAAAAAAATTCATGTATTTTGGTCGATTTTACTATTGCTTTTAACTATCCTTGTGTTTTTGTCATTCTTGGAAACTGTAAATTATACAGCATGTAAGTAATGGGTGCACGCAATACAACTCATTTCATTTCAATATCGCTAGTCGTTCAATAGTTATAGGAGTGGTGATGGCAATACTTAAGACTTAAGCTTGTGTCATCAAATTGCCCTGGATTGATTGAGCAACATTTTTCGTATTTACCACCACCGTGGAACTGTGGCCTTGTTTTCGATATGGGTCATGCTCTGTATTGTACAATTTTTTGGCAATTCGTATGTTGAAGTTTCATGTACGCTACCTATTAACTGGCTCGTGGTATTTGTGTTCTGGACAAGACATGTATAGAAAGTATGTCGTCTCTTTAACCCTTAGTCTAAAAAATTCTCGATTAACTTTGTGAAACTGAAGTCCAATGGACGTTGCTAAACTTTTAAAAGACCCTCTTACGGCATTTTGCATACAGAATTTTTGAAGCCTGATTTCGTAAATATGACTAAGATTTAAGCGCGCTCATTTATTTGTATTTCTTATTAAACCGAAATCTACCTGACATAGAACGCATGACGTCTTACTGGTGTGGGCATTATAATGTTGTGAATCTATAAAAAAATAACCAGCGGATGGACCTTATACACTGCAATTGTGGTAAGGTTAAAGATTTACTAAATGGCAATGTTCTACGTGATCGGCAGAGGTACACAATAGTATTGATATATACTATTGAGTGCGTATAAACGCAATTGCTATATATATACAGTCGCACTATATCTATTGATATATACACTATTGATTGCGTATAAACGCAATTGATATATATACAGTCGCACTATATGTCTTATCGAAAAACTGTAATGAATTGGAGTGGATGAAAAATGAAACCTGGAATTCATGCTTGTGTACTGAAAAAAAGTGGTGAATGTAAATAAGCTTTATGTCGAGCACATCAGATTCGAACATACAGGCGTGTGTACGGTGCAGTTTTTGTGTATCAGGCGCGTTCGTATAGCTGTATTTCCTTATCGTATATGTAAAAAGGATTTTTTACTCAAGCGCGTATTACCGTCACGGCATTTTGTACTCGCATATGACACGACTACGGCGTGTTGGGCTGATATATATTGTGCACTGAGGAGCATGTGGAAGCATGCTTGGTAGTGACGTTTTTGTTATCTGCGAACTAGGGTCTCAAACATATTGCTCGCAATGTGGATTTTCTTAGGATTACTAGTTTAATGAACTTTTCTGGACTACACATAAGTGCATAAATGTATTGCCTCTATTATAGATCATAAAAAACGGTCTATAGTGTATGCTCATTTGAACTTTTAATTAATTTGTGCCGAAACATAAGTAGAGATAACACGTACATGTCACTGACATTGCTTAAATATTCTTTATTGTTATGTAGTATCCATTATTATATAACTATGAATGTACCAGGAAGGAGTCGGAATTTTGGTTCCGTAATATTCTAATAATGATGCCGGGTGATTTCGGCTCGGGCTATTTGCGGAGATGCGTATTTATATATTTAATAATTGGTACAAAATTGTTGTTAGCGTCAATACTATTCTTAGTACACCAGTTATCAATTGAATGCTTCCTACGTATATATGTGTAACCTTAAAGTAACATTCTAGCTTTCGATCTTAAATTTTCATTAATGTATGATCTTTTATACACATACCACACCTATTGTTTGTCTATCTCGCAGTGGTTGCAGTAAACGGAATATTGTGTTCTTAAATGTTTGATGCTATGCATCGCGGCGATTTAAATTGGAGTTAATCGTTTAGCCTTTTGTGAATGGCTCAATTTTGCATAGGTATCGCAGTGGATGGTTATTACAGCCATTCTTATTATATTGTACAAAGCAAGTTTGCCTTGGGATTAACGAATATTACTATTCTATTTTTTTCGATTCTTACTTAATCAATTGAACCTATATACCTGATGTAAAGCAAATTCAAATGGTTACCCCACAATTGCCAATATTTAATAGCCAAACATATTCTAATAATTCTAATTGTCAGTGGATTTTTAGCTTGCAAATCGTAGCTTTACCTCAGTTGAAATTCACTGCATGTATCAGCAATGTACCTATGTGTGTAGATGATTTTATTTATATATGTATGGTATGTATACAGTAAATATACATGCGTTTAATGTTAAAAATCATAATTCAATTGGATTTCTTCTCTCGAGACCTTTTGGTAATGTTTTGCTTGAAAGAAATTCTACCTGTTTGTTGCCAATATTAATACGCTAGTAGGCCAGCACTTATCCATATTATTTCGTTGTTTCTTATATACATATATTGTGACTATCTCACTTGTATGGCAATATGTATATTTACAATACGGCCCACTCTTAATACTTACCCATACCAAAGGCAGGAGTATGCAATATTTTGTTATTCGTATTCGATTGATTGATTGATTATCACGATAAGTCTGCGCATATGTATCTGGTACACAGATATTTTGATTGTTTCTATCTCACGAGCTGGCTCTCCACTGATTCTAACCACGCTCTGTATTATACCTTGTGATTGTTGTACGATTAGTTCGGTTATGTTCAAAATGATTTTTTGTTGCATTGATTCCCAACTTACATATTTATTAGGCTTTGCCTATTTATACATTCGGTCGGATGCTTGACTGAAATTAAGTGGTACCTATCATATATGTATAAAGCTTGTCGTTTTCTTAAGATACATATTATGTAACATGGCATACATATAATAAAATCTAGGTCTGTATATATATGATTTCTCAGAATTTACTAGCTCACGTGAGCACTTTTGTGATATTTCACCAAAGAAAATTGTTTATGTGCGCTAAGGTATGTGTGTGTATTTATCTACATTTATTAACCAACGCGCATTTACTTTAGTTAAAGTTTCTTTTCTATTTATATCAATGAAGGTCTGTGCATTTTCCAAAGTTTGTTGAGCTAGTTAAACAGATTAGAGGGTTGTCGGTCGGAATTTAATGTGGGTTGGCATTTTAAACTTATTCGTTATTGTTTAAAATAATATCACTCCCAAGTTGTTTTGAGTCAGGTATGAATTTAACTCTGTAGGTTCATATGTGTGCTGGTACGCTTTCGCTGCTATTAGGGTGGATTAAATCAAAACATCTTCCTAATAATAGCTTCTGCTTCTTTTCGATCAATTCTTTAAAATTTTATATGGTTTTCAAAATTGCTTGGAGATAACATTTTCCTTAGTCGAAGCTTAGAGTATTTAAGTCAGTAATCATTCTGCTCGAGGCCTTTCTTTTTGAATCGTCAGAGAGATAGACAGTTATTGCTTAGCCTCACTTCAGTTGTTCGTCAGTCTTATTCGTTAGTTATTGCGCGAAAGTTTAGAGTTTTGTTCGTTGGTTGGATGTCCTCTAGTGATTACTTCTGCGGTTATCGAAAGTCAGTCTTATATTTTGGTGTGGATTTGTGGTGGTATTACCAGGTTACTTCTATTCGCTAAAGGTGTTTGAACTTTAGCTCGATCGGTTTACGGCATAGAGGCATCCATGCTTATTTGGTTACTCGCGCAAGTAGCATCTCGGCATTCTATGATTGGGCGATTATCGTGGACGGTCACGCGGCTCGTGGAAATTTGGGCGACATAAAGATATTGTATGAAAAAGTAAAGATAAAGACGTTGTAGCATGGTGACGAGTGTTAAAGAACATGTGCTCGCTTTTGCGATATTTTAACAATATTTTCTTTTTGGTATTCAAAGATTTTACTGATTGGTCAGCTTTGTGGATTTTGTACGTACGTATCTTGCTCATCATCTCAATTGGAGTTGTTTATTTATGGGACCGCAGTACATTTACAGGGATTATTCATATTGAAGTCGCGTTTATTTTTTTTGCTGAGAATAAGTAGAGTTAATTGTGTATACACGCATAGGCAGTGATTGTGTTAGAGCCTAGAAGCCAGACTGAGAGTTTAATTCGAGTATTTTGAGACATTCATTTGACTTAAGTGGTACAATGAATTACGCGTCAGAGTTCATCGTTTTTTCGTAACGACAGTCGGAAATTCCCAAAAAGTCCAGAGTGTTGAATTACCATCAAAACTTACGCTCGATTGTTCTTCGTTACACTTGTTTACAATGTCAAAAGTAAAAAACTTAGTACTTAACTGATGATATCACGCGTTTAAGTATATTATTACAATGCGCTTAATAATCAACACTCTTACAATATAATACCAGTCAGGCAATTGAGCGGAACAAAACAAAAAATATGAGACAGAATAAAAATTATGATCGCGAGCGTCTTACTTTAAACCCGTATAATGGCATGAAATACGATGTTGCGGTCGTACCAGCTACGGCTTTAGACACATGCATGGCTGCGCCGACGTCAATCAATGCGACTTTGCCGTCGGGCATACACTGTATTTCAATGCAAAACGTTTCGCGAAATATAAGTCGGAATGTTTCTGGCGGATCAGCTGGAATTATCGAAAATGATTGCTGCATTCGGTGCTCAAACTGCTGTTGGTTGGACGTTCGTTCTGGTGTCAGAAGAAACGGTCGAACGCCTGAAACATTATCGCTACAATGCAATAAAAGGAAATAAATAACCTAGTATTTTTGTTACGTACCGATTAAATTTCTATTATTATTTACATAAATAATTTACATCATTGCGAAACAATAACCTGAGATAATTTTGCTTTGTCAAAATTCACGCGTTGCACAAACAGTAAGTGCTGTATTATGACTACAGTGATGCGGGCAAAACGACTTTCCGAAGTAAACGATTCTGAACGATAAAATATATTCCTGGAAGGTACAGAAGTAATTCCACTTATTTCAAACAATTACATTTAGCGAATGCTGCAAACACCTCCGAGTATTTTATATGTTTCTTCAGCAGCACTGCTCGAAGCCCATGTTATCCAAAAATTTTGAAAGATATTTTTAATACAGCAAAAACAATAGTTACCGAAAAGATAAACAGCAAATAAGTTGCACAACATTGTGTCGCATTAAGTTAGGTCCTACTGCTAGTTGGGACAGCTGAAATGCAAAAAAATTTACCACTCCATGGACATAAGCTATTGTCAAACAATACAATATCTCGATAGAAATTTAATTATATCTCCATTGCTCGAAACATAATCTTGAAACTTACTCAAACCCGCTAATGATAACATAGGTTGTATAGTTTCAGACAACGACTGTGTTAGCCTAGCGAGACTGACAGACGAATTGAACTGAGTGGTAAGTGTTCCAACAATTGTCGAATGGGGATTAATGATTCGTGTTCCTTGGCCTCCGAACGTTAGATAATAGCGTGAGGTTATGGTAGGAGGTGAATGTTGTCCACCGTCTGCTGAATTGTTCTGCTGTTGCTGATGATGCGAAATCGGGGTAGCAGTTGGTCGCCAGTCGATCATCACAGTATACGCATGGTTTGGCCCATATCCAAGGACAAGCTTTTGCCACGTGTTGCTGCGAACCTGTTGTAAACAATGGTCATTTCAAACATCCATTAGAAATTATAAAGCGGAGTTTTTAAGGTTCCTTAGATAAATTAGCGGACTCCAGATAACTACGAGAATCGCCCGCAGGTAGTTTCAGTTCCCAACAGTTCCGAACTGTAGAACGGTACAAAACAGTGAAAATGCTGCACAACATGATTTCCGGCAAATTACTCAACACCAAACCACAAAAACCTTTTTATCAGATCCTAAACTCACAGAGGCTTTTGAAATTTAGCAATCACAACTTTAAATAAAAGTTAAGGTTATACGAACAAATTTTACAGCTTGAGGCCCCTAGTACTTACAAGGTGAACGCATACGACATAAAGACAACTGTTTCACATTTTGAACAGTCTGGAAAGCAATGATTATAGCGTAGCTTTCTAGATACAATGATTACAACGTAGCGTTCCAGATATAATAAAACCGAAAAATGGAACAATTATTATGAGACTATGAAAAAATGAAATATTAATTTTAAACTAACTAAATCAACCGCAGTCAACAAATAGCAATCCACGTATATAACCATTGAAAGTTTAAAACAAATGTATATAACTCGTTTAATTGGGTAACCACAATGGTGAAATTTTAAAGTGATACTTTTCAGAAGTATACGTTTAGCTCTAAAACTGCTTCTTTGACATAAAGATGCTCTGTAATAATCATTTATTTATCCATGAGAGGAACGTTAACGGCATTACAGGTAACACCGCTTGCTTCGCTATTCAATATTGAAAAAGAGTCGCAAACACAAAAAGAAACGTAAGAATATGGACCAATCAGAAAAGAATACTAGCACAATAATTACTCACAGTATCATGTGCCATTATAAAACAATGTAGCTACTTACTGTTATGAATTTATGGGCTCGTTTGCGATATACAGACGAAAAGTCCTTCATTGGTTTGTACATGTGCGCATAATGGCTTATTTGGTTTAAAAATTCGTCACACATACGCTCTGAAAAATAAACCAATTCACCATTTTGGAATAAAAAAAGCAAAATTAATGTATGAATTGTGGAAACTATTCGGTGGTGTACAAAATCTCAATATTATATAAGACGAAGCAAGACGTCCACCTTTAATAATTTGCTACCAAAAAGTTTTGGTTCCCTTGCAAATATCCCATTTTCATTAAATCCTTGCTGTAACTAAGCTTTACTGCCAACAGTGTTTAAATAATTAATATCAAAAGCAAGGTTAGCTCGAAATAAGTATAAACAGCTTTTGTATCACTATAGAAACATGTATTACTTACTCAAAACTTATATTGCTACATGCAAGTAATCGAACTTTTTCCTTTCACATTAGGCTCATTCCTACACACTATGTTTAACTATATTTAAAGAAGTGCCAAAACCTGACAAGCTATGACCGATTGCCGGTTTACTAAAAGGGTGTGAGCTACATCATATTATGACACAATTGGATATACCAATGTATTGTCCGCCATTAGTTCTGTTACCTTATGTTTCCAATAAGAATCGATGTCATAGTAAGACTGCCAAACTGACCTAATGTATCAATCGATAATCGGTAGGATAAGACTTTGCGCTCCTTTGTCCAGTTTGATCCAGATATAGGCAGTGGTGCATCGGCCAGTATAATTTCGACAGACCACAGAATTTGGGGTCCTTGGGAAATGCGGATTATACACGATTCTACGTTGGACCAAAATAAATCCATTATATCCTTTGGGCAGCCGGGAACAGAAGCTATCCTAAAATATATATTGCATGAATAGATTATCGTTCCAAAAATATAATGCTGTTATCAATAAATGTGCGATTTTTCAATTTATTTTTTGCCAGCAATATGATTCAAGTTTTCTCATCACTGGGTCAAACTTATTGTAGCAGAAACTTACTCGTATTTTCCAGCTTTAATTGTTTTTTGAACTTTCACTACATTCTTACTCAACCATAGTTTTTTATAATTCCATGTAAATATCAATTCCATAAAGACACTCCTGATTTATTGAAACACAAATAACTCTATCAATGTCTATAGCTGCTGGATTGATATAGTTTAATGTTAAACATGCTCGAAATGAGTACTACGTATTCGTTTGTTTGGTCTTTGTTCAATTTTCTTAAGAGGAACTCAACGTTACGTTATAGGTATTTTATTATCGACATACTAGAGATTCATATACCAATTTGAAGAATATGAAATATCATTTCAAGCGCCCGACCACCGTACGCGACAAACAATGCATATCAACGATGATTTGATAAAGTGAAAAATTGAGGAACGTCATCAGAGATGATAGTTCCACTAGTTTAAAAGTTTTCCAATGTTGACTGTAAAACTAGCCCTGATAAATCAACGTTTACGTTTGAACAGGACTGGATGAGGATTTTGTCAGTGAGCTTTTTGAATTTATAATGTACCTTGATTTTACATACTACAACAATAAAAAGCTTACATCAAACTACCACAAAAGCAAGGTGATCCACTTTTTGTTGTGACAGGCCAGCAATGACGGGGCCAGAAGATGGTTCCGAGCTGCGTTTATCTCATACCACACAAAATAATTTTTTTGGCAGATAGTAATAAAATTTGGTATATACCTTATTACTCTGAGAAAGTAAGCATTGGCTTTTGATTCAGTACGTATCGATTGTGTTTGTACTTCCACACGATTTAATTCTTCCGCCAATAGTAAAAAGGGGATTCGTTGTTGACATAACGCGACCACATTGCTCAGTTGAGGAAGTGCCCACGTTACAGAAGATATTTCAATTCGGGAACGCTAAAAGAAAAAATAAATGCAACAATTCTTGAAATAAATTTAATCGTAATAAAGCTTATGTACATAATGTTACGGTTCCAATTTAAAATCAGTGTGAATCTTAACTTCGGCATCCAAAAGCAGAAACGATGACGCAAAATAAACAGGTATAGTGTAAGAAATAGTTTACCACTAAAATGTGTAAAAAGAATTGTGGACTGTTTGTTGTTCAAGTTTAAAAAAAACTTTATTTTAGAAGAACTTAGGTGCCAAAGCACATACCACCTCTCTTATTTCACTAAATAGCTTTTGAGCAATTTAATCAAGCAGAAACCGTTGGCACAACCGACATTTGGCACAGAACAGAAGATTAGAAATTGCAGGAATTTTGATGTGACTTCGACAGGGCTTCTGAACTGTCCTCTCCATTGACGAGGGAAAGGAAGAGAGGTCCCAGGATTTTCAAGATTTGCTTAGGATTACCGCACTTCATCCAAATCATGATCGACAGGTAAATTTGGGCTTCGCTCAGTTCAACATCCTAGCTACCCAATGTGTTTTGGAGTGACGTCAAAAATAATCGTCCCAACAACAAACTGTTATAACAAAACTCTACACTGCTGCTTATATTTCGATTATTCCTGAGAAAATCCTAAAAATAATCAAGCTCGGTTTGCCGAAATACGCTTTTTCAGATGGCAATAGAAAACATAAACAATAAAAATGATGTCTGTAAAGAAATAAAACACAATATATAAAATGCAATTATAAGATACCCAGTTGACCTGGGGTACATTTTCCCCACAGGTAACCCAGGAGATTCCACTAAGGTTGAAGCTGGGGTATTAAGCTCAACCCCTTCAAATGAAATTTTGATCCTATGTATAGGCCAGAACAATACAACAATCTTATAGCGGAACCAAACAGCAGGAGTATACTTTTATGTCTGACATCATTTTTACTATAAAAAAAGTATGCCAAAAACATGGTTCGTACAATATAGATCAGAAAATTAACAGTTCGAACGCAAAAGCTTTCTAAGGTGTAGCAAACTACGTAACAAATAAAATAGGTATATAGCTGGCCTGTCCACAGTGGGGGGACCCCTCACTTTCCAAATCCCCCAATGTTCGTGAGATTCCCCCCATGTCCGCCCCTACTCGGCAGAAACCCACAATTCCAAAAAATTTTTAAGTCTGAAAATTTATTTTTTTGTTTGCAAATGGTGTTTTAAACATTAATTACCACTATTTATAATGCTAAAATATTGTTTTTAGCTTGAAAATATATTCACGGTAGTAAAACTGCATGAAGATATGGGAATATTTAGTATTTTTAAACAAAAATTAACCCCCACTTTTAATTTTCGCCCGAGAATGAACATGAGGCCCTCCAAAGTACCACACTTTTCCGAAGGCTGCAGACAGGCCAGTATAGATTTGTCTTTTCCAACCTGTTGTGTTTCAGCGAATGCATGATGTAGAACACATATTTCTAATGTAGTTCATTCAATTCTTTAAATTACTGCAGAGTAAACTCGGTTCTGAAATTTAAAGCTATCTTGCGAGATTTAGTTGCATACCATCACAATAGCAGCAGACGACGATTCATCTTGTTCAAACTTCGTAAGTACAAAAGTCGCAAAGAAATTTTAGCAGGATCTTTTACTGAAGATAGGCTGGCTAGGAACCAGCACGTGCTGAATTTTGTCTAGGGCCATGAGACGGGAGACGCATCGTTTCACCCGGGGCCATCAAAATAAAATTTTCCCAATTCAGTATTTTTCAAAAAATGCAAAGTGGTGATATAGCTAATAAAGCAGAAAAGAGACGTTGTAACACCTGATTGAAATTGCATATTAATTTAACCAATTTTTGTTTTAACTGCGCGGTATTTCACGGGGAAAGCAACAATATTCTCCGTGCCGCTGACCCTAAATCAGATGGTTCCAATCCTTATTTCACAAATTGCATATAATGAACCTAATTAGGCGTAAATCCCACAGCTTAGTTAACCCACAGCCGTTCAATTTACATCATTTCCGGTCAAAATTTGAATATATAAAGTGGTATTAATTTTCATCAAACTAGTTCATTTTGCATGCTACTCTAGCAGTGGAGGAAGTACGACAAAACCAAAAATTTGAAGCATCTAGCCAGGCCCAGTGAACTAGCTTTGCATGGAAAATATTATTTCGAATGAACGGTTACCGAGATGTTAAAAACTGGCATCGTGGAGCACGATCAACAATTTTCATGATTACAAGACTCTGATACCAGAAACGAAGGCTACCGGTTGGTTAGATCAAAATTTAGTATTAACTGTGCAAACGAACTAAAACGTAGCGTTTAAACAAACCTTGAAAAACCGATCTGAGTCACCGGTAAATATTGCCCTCTTTCGGATTGCAGGTTTAACTGTGGAAGATGCATAACCATTTAGCAGCACTCTTCTGTCATAAGTGTTGACTTCAAATTTATTGCTTTCCAAATCAACCATATTCACTGGTCTAAAAAACCAAATCAGTGTTTGAAGACAAAGAATACTACGAAGATTAAGCATAACCGCGGTACCCCCTAATAGAGAGAAGTAAAAAAAATGAAAACCATGTCTAGAAACTAGGGAGATTCGACAAAATTCAGGATTATACCTACCGTTTAAATTAAATGAAATTACATCCACCATCGTATTGTCTCCATTTTTTGGGGTGACCGTATGCTTCGATAAATTTATATTATTTCATGAATAACAAAAACATATTTTATGTTGTATTTTAACATTTTATACCCTATAGCTATAATCAGACATGCAGGAGGTCGGAGCTGACACGGGCAGTAGCCGGATACTCGGAGGGTTACGGCATTGCCTATAGGTTCGAAGTATGTGGCCCCTCCGGAAAGGAGTAGTGGGGTAGGTCAGAGAACCTGTGACGGTAATAACCCCTCTATGACCGTCTGTGATTATAATAAATGATAAAAATATTTCAGCAGTGGTTAGCTAAGCGCCGAAAATTTTTTATTTCCTGATCCAAGAGACCAAGGAGATGGGAAATTAGCCGAGCGCTGAAAGTAGAATCTCGCAAGCGAGGGCGAAACGAAGCGAACAATGTTAATTCTCCCACGTATTTCCGGTTCCCCCAGGTTAGACCTGGGTCCCAAGTAAAATTTTGGTCCTGTGGTGACACCATTTCCTTAGCGTTTCCTCATAGCGTCCTCTGTGGAAACTCCGCCGTTTCAACAAGAAAGCCATCGGGCGTATGCAGAACTCTAAATCTTCGTAAATTATACCCGTTTTACTACTGACTGCACGCTTTTTATGATTGTCAATCACATCCCTCACTAAGCCAAGTAGCACTGTCTACTTACATGCGAGAATTTACCCTTCCCTTATTTATAGACCTTATTCTACATTAATACATTAAAATAATATACATTAATTATTAATACCTTAATTTATAGAGCTCATACTCGCCATTATCATAAATGTAACACTATAACGTATATATATAATCAGGAACAAAAATAAGTGACAAAACAAACGTAATAACGTTCAACAAGAAGCAAACGTTATCAACACACATTTAGAAATGAACGCAAAAACAGGACAACATTCGTTTCCAAACGAAAGTTCTAATGTGTATAATCATTACCCGTTCTCGGCGCTTCTTTTGTCAGTCACTGTACATAAAGATATATTGTACATGTGTTGAGAAGTACCGGGTTATGTTGAAATGCGTGTGCTCATTCTGGTTCGCGTCGTTGGCTGCCAAGCCATCAATAGATGTCAGTGCGATTGGAAAACTCTGTTAACTTTCCGAGCATGTTGGTACCATTTTACATGTGGTTAGAATATAGTGCTGTGGCTTTCCACGGAAAATGCCCAGGTATTTTGGACTCACCAGCTGCATTCCAGGTCAGCGCAGGTACCTTTCAGTACGACTAAAAACCAATTTCTGCTGCGGGAAATATACGATTTTCCACTATGGAGTTCAAAAAATAAAATGACTAGATTTTTCCGAGCGTAAAACAACATTTCATCATTACAAATAGTAGTTATTAATATTTTCAATATTTAGTATAAAAACATGAATTTAGGAGCATAAATCATCCATAACGGTTGAACATGGAAGCTTCGGGAAAGTGAGAGGACATACAGGGGATATTTAGAAAACGAGATTGGTCCACCTACACCATACTGTAGACAGGCCAGCGACTGTGACACATCCGCTGATGAACACTGCTAATTCTAAACGTTCATATATATATATATATATATATATATATATATATATATATATATATATATATATATATATATATATATATATATATATATATATATATATATTATTATTACGTACGTGCTGACGCGCCGACGTTTCAGATGAGTAGCTGGAGTCGGCGGCAGGGATATCGTCTCAGGAGGTAGAGACCCTAGAGGGAAGGTCCTACAGAAGCGTGCTGGAAAAAGTTGATTACCTTCGAACTAGATTGGTCCACCCACACTATAGACCTGGGCTCTCCAAATTGGGGGTGGGAGGGCCCTGGCATTTTTCGGTTCCCCTGGTTCATGTGTCCCTGGCAAAATTTTAAGCTCCCCCGGTTCACCGCTTTTGGGAAAATTTTTTTAGTTTCCAATCGGTCTAAAGTACAAAAAATTTGATCAAAATTTGTACTAAAATTCCGTTCTGAAGCCAAAAATTTAGCAAATTTTGTTTCAAAAAGCTTTTTCTCTCCATCAAAAGCGTTTTGCCAGTGTTTCCGAAACGATTTTTAACCGTTTTTCTCATGACAAAATGCGCTCTGGCAAAATCGGGCGCCCCCGGTTCGAAAACAGGAAACCCCCCTGGTTCATGCCCCCTGGAAAAATTTTCAGCGAATGGAGAGCCCAGTAGACTGGCCAGCGATTGTGATAAATGTGCTGAAGACCACTACGAACTGCATACATCCACCATATTGTATTACATATGCTGACGCTACGAGGTCTCGGGGGCAGCCTGGGTGAGGAAGGGAGGGATGCCGTCTCCCGAGCGGTAAAGACACTGCAGACCTCCACAGATATGTATTAAATAAATACTGACGCTCCGAGGTCTCAGAGGGATAGTTTGGGTCGGCGATGGGGGAAGGTTGTTGCAGGAAGGTGAGGTCCGGGTTACAGAAAAACAGTTGACGTCCTCCTGAAGACCCATTTCACCATACTTTTTGCTAAAATTCTCCACGCGGGGGGGGGAGCTGCGGTCCACAGGATTTAGGGTGGTACACTACGAGGGTAGACCACATTCTCGGAGGGCTGGTCCAAAAAGCCTCAGGGGTGTAACCCCCTGAACCCCTGCTTCGGCATAGTATTATAACACTAGATCAAGTCTATTTAAGCAGTACCCTACATTTTATTAAAAATTGTAGTGTTGCGGATGCCGTGAATACGATTAATCTAATATTTTGTATCTGTTAAAAACATAAACACAAAAAATTAGTAGCACATTACTTTATCAACACAGGTCGTCCACACATATCATCTTTTGGATTAGTGCTAGTGACTGGAATGTCTAAATGTGCGTCAACCAACTTTGTTATCATCAAATGATATTTGAAGCGTACACGGGGCTCGCATATAGCAAAATTATCTAATTCCACTATCTAAAATAATGTTGCAGCATATTTTAGAGTATGGGGCACAATACCTAACAAGAACACCAGCTAACGAGAAGGAAGGAGAAAATATGACTCAGGTAAAACAAGCAGGGAGTACCTATAAATGTTCTTCATTTCGTAAAAAATATAAACTGAAAATTAAAATTCCCACAAAAATATTTTTATAAAGTAGAATTCTGACGTCTTCATGGGCTTTCTGAAATTCTGGAGTCTTTTGCAGCCTACGTCCATTTAGGATGTGGACTGGACAATTACAAATTGTTTCAGTATGCTATGTTTTCAGGTACATGTAACTGTATAGCCTCAGTACTCGCAAAGGATGAATGCTGTTCGTTCGACGTTCATTTGATAAATTCAGTTTTTCTCGGATTGTTTTGAATATGTACGAAATTTGTTCGAGACGCCTTAAAAATTTCAGCGCGCTTTGTAAAATATGCTCAGAGATGTTTGAATTTCATTCGAAACGTATTTTGTTCGCGGAATAAATAAATTTTGTTCTTTGTTCGATGTTCGTTCGTTCATTCGAAAGGCGACACTCATTTCTGGCAAGTGCTGAATAGTCGGGCTTTAATATAATGTTTTAACAGTAGAAATAGTAATTAATTTTGAAAATACAACTTGTAATTCTACAAATTCAGTAAGCTTGATTTTAAAATACTAATAAATCATTACCGTGTGGGTTTTCCGCATGGTGCGCCCACTGCTGTGCTCAGGCCAGGTGTCCGATATTGTTCACAACTGGCTTTTTATAAATAGAAGGAAGGGCAAACATATTACGATCACTCCCACATTCCAGCTGATTTATACCCTTAGGTAAATTATGGCATCCACAGACCATGACCGAGTACTGTAAAAATATTTGTCGAATTATGCTTCGTAGGGTTAAAAATCTTGTTTTCACAGTTGCCTAAAAAGCCAAAATTTTCATTGTGAGGCTGAAAATAGTTAATAAAATTTTCCCTTTTTTACAAGATATATATTTCAGGGAGTAAACAGAATTCCGGCTCCAGCGAAAATCGTGTTAAGATTGTAGTTCCGCCAAAAGGCAAAAACCATACTGCAACCATAATTTCTGTTTAAAAACTGTTTAAAATTTTCTAATTATTTGCGTCATTTGTGGTCAAATGTATTTGTATATATGCATATTGATAATACTACTTTTACAGCTTGAAAAGCGGATAGGATAAAAACTTTCTAGTAAGATTTTTCCATAACAGTTCTTCTTACCGTTATGTTAAAAAGTCATACAAAATGGATGCTTCATTAGCAATATTGTTTGACCTATCCAAAAGCTGCAGTCTATGTTCAAGCTGAATTTGTATAACCTGATAAGCAAAGTACGAATTGCTCAGGACTACTTATGTCAGAATTATCGACATTTAACATGGCACCACTACATATGCAATTCTGAGCATTACATTGCTGCAGAATTATTGTAAATGGTAAATTGCGTCAAGAACCACTCAATTTTTATAATTTATATAATTTTTCTAAATCAGTGTACGTATGCCTCATTTAATTGTTTTCCTGTTAAAGAAATGTGTTTATTGTTAAATAAATGCATTATTCGGTTTGTCTCAATAATAGCACATCTATTCAGAAAGACGAGTGATCACATAATCTTCTATCAGAAACGGAGAAACCAGTATTTTCAATATCCCGACGGAATAACACAACATCACGTCTAGAAACTCGAGGAAATGTCTTGAACACATATGGACTCATAAACAATGTTAAAACATTTACCGGATTACGAAGGGAACTATAACTGTGTACGGTTTTATTATTCTATTGCACAGCAACTACAGAAACTGAATGACAAGAATATATTGCAGTCAAGGATTTTTTTGTAAAAACTAAAAAAATTGGATTGTCTGCTTTTATATTTATAAAAACCTTGCTTCAAGATCCAGCTATAATTTTCCAGAATTTATGATCGTATTTTTTCATTTTTCGCTATCACATTATCGATATGATAAAACAGTAACAAACAATAACACAGTAATGTCGACATACCAAATAGAAACGAGAAAACCGGTTGAATTCAATGTATATTCTGTTTTCGTTGATATCTTTCAACAAGTGGCAGTCAGGCACCAGTGCCAACTCAGAACAAACTTTAACAGGAAGAAAAGCAACCGCTTTACGACAGCGTTCGACAATCAGCAAGTACCTAAAATAAACATAATAAAGCGAATACAATGCTAATAATATAGTTGTTATTAGAAATTGGGCCTGGGACAATGCACCGGGGGCTCTTTTGCCAGGCGGGCATAAAATGGAGGCATCATCGTTGAATCAGGGCCTTCGAAATCTAACTAGAACTTTTCTTATTCAGTATTTTAGTAATAAGACTAGAATAGTTAATACCCTTTGAAGGGCTACATAGAAATTTCAATTGAAGGTAAAAGCAAATTTTAAACTAATTTTTAATAATTTAATCTAGGTTTTATTTACAAAATGCAAAATCCCATATAACTCTAATATCGTAATCTAATATTTAATATCAATTCCACTAATCTTATTGTTTTGCGAAAGATCGAGGTTTACGCTCTAATTTATAATAACATTCCTATGCAGGGTTTTTTTGTGTTTTTCTTAGTGCAAAAACACAGTGAAATTTCAAATAACACAACATTTAGCACACCTGAACCGTTTAATTAAAATGCTACAAAAACCAAAATTTTTAAACTCTGAATGCTTATAAACTGACCATGTTTATAACCGTGGAACCTAAGTCTATAAATTCCGAAATATGAAAAAATTAGTGCTAAATATAACTGATTGGTCCATTATATAAATATATAATGCATGCATTAATATAAAATTGCTAGTAGCCGGTTAATTATCATTACTTGACCTTCCCTGTAACGCTAAAACAGGGTATTTGGGTATTTGCGGATTAATTAAAAGACACAGGTAAATGTGAAAAAACTTACCTAAATGTCAAAAAACACACCTAAATTTCAAAAAACACACCTAAATTTCAAAAAATACACATTTTAGCAAATGAATTTTGAAAAACCCTGTATCCTATGTGATCGAGAATGAACGCTACTGGTGCAATCTACGCGCATCTCCAAAGAGGGGGAGACCCCATTGAATATACCAACTCACCAGGGAATAACCGGAACCGAAATTTACCGCAACCGGAACCAGTAACCGGAACCGTCCATTTAAACCGGATCCGGAACCGGAACCTGGTCTTCGAAATTTATATATTGTAAAACAGATGATGGAAGAAATGAAGGTATAGTGGATTTAAAATGCATTAAAAATAACTTTTACATTAAACTTAATGTATTGCGATGGTATTATTGCCTTTCTGAAACTTTAAAGAGACTGAGGAAGCTAATAATGTTTATTTATCGATCAAATATGTCGGTTTTTGGACATTCAGAGCAAAAAATGCCTTCCACTATACACCACTGCGTATACTGCGTCAAATCGAATGTGCTTACAAAGCTTGGAGCGTAGAATACACACTTTCGATCTGTCTCCAGTCGCCTCCCTTTACTACACATACGTTTGTTGCATGTTCTTCTGTAGCAAACTTAAAATTATTGGTTTATATGATTCTAAATAATAGAGAGAAGGTAATTTTCTGATCAGTGTTCAGAGACACTGTTTAGGCTAGCGTTGGACAAACAGTGCCCGTCAGTTAGATGATAATGATGATAACTTTCTAATCAGAATGCTATAGATGAGACACACTGTGATGCTGCTCGCACAGTTTCAATAAATACAGTTCATTGCCAAGGAAGCAGTTTCTGCTTGCGTTGCAGATAACGTTACTTCAGTTTCACCTGATTTACAAAGTTTAAAGCGCACCGGCTGGTGCTTGACGCAATTTATGTTAGCCAAGCATAGGCTAAGTACTTCTGCGTAAGCCACACTCTGTTACCGAGTTGGACCGGTTTAATTCAAATGTATCCCACAGACTTCTGGATGTGTAAAATAGCTGCTACAAGCATCGACCTGGCTTTGATTTAACAAACTCCTGCAGGTAATTATGAAAAATTCCTGCTAAAATTATGTGCCCTACCTACGTTTCACACGACAAATTGGTTAGTTAATCTTTTCTTTGGCTCGGTTGTATTGGAGTTTGATCATTGTATAATATATATTACATATGTTTGGATCACAGATGAAGCAAAAATGTGAAAAATTTCAAACAAAATTTTTAAACCGGAATTCCGGTTCCGGTATGGTTTTTGCCCTTTGCCGGAACCGCAACCGGAACACGATTTTCGCCGGAACCGGAACCGGAATTCCGGTTACTCCCTGCAACTCACCCATGATTCCCAAGTAAGTGTTAGCTTTCTTTAGGTCTACCCTCCCAGCACCTCCCTGTATTTTCTGGCCATACCAAAACTGATTTTCCTAACAAGAAACTGTTGTAACAAAGCTTAATATTACAGCTTATATGTAACTATTTTTGATAAAACTATAAGTAAAATAAAGTGCAGTCAGCAGAAATATGTATTTTCAGTGCGTAAGCAATAATTATGCAACAGAAACGATAAACACGTTGTAAATGCTTGAAAAACACGGAATAATGCAATTATTAACACCAGTTGACTTGGGCGTACGCATCCCCCAAAAAATTGCAGTGCCCCCCTGGTTTGTGCACCTAAGTAAAATTTTGGTACTGTGGAAAAGCCAAATCCACAGTGCCATCTATTAAACTGTGAATACATAGATAATCAGAAATCACTCGTCACAACAGCAAATAATATTTGCTCAACGAACGAATTTGCTGTGAGACACGAAATTTCTTGTATCAATGGCTGATGACTAGAGGTTCTAGTTGAATTTAGTTATTTTCGATTTCCAGATATTCAATATCCATAGCTACTACACACCTGATTTTGCGCATCAAAATTTTCATTGAATCCCAATCGCACTGATCCAAACTCTTCTGCAAGTTTTCAATCAATCGTTGAGATTCTGCTGAAAACGTACGAGTCAAATTTATTAATACATACCCTAGAACAATCAGATAATAATACAGCACATGTATAGGAAATATCCTAATTTGCAAAGACACTAATAATGGCACTAATACATGAATTCGTTGTTTTAGTTGTTAAATGAAGCTTTTAATCAATTTAACAATATAAATGGCACTGTGTAGTAAAAAGTGTATTAATTAATATGGATTTGTAAGAAATATTAAATACAATTCTCCCCAAAAATATTAAACAACATAGATAGGTAGCACATACCTTTGAACAACCTCGCACTTATCTGTGTGTTGAACACACTGAATATTTGTGGAACAAATTTTGCAGAAGAGGTAAAAAACTAAACTAAAACTGTTCGTTATGAATGAAACCACCATGACTAAAGGACGGAAGAAAACCCACATTCACAACCAGGGATAAATGCAAGCAAAATCGTCCGAAGTAAGATGTAACTTAAGGTTTAACCAGTCGTTTTTGAAAATTTGGAAATTTTGAATTTATTTAATGTTTGTAAAACCCAAATCGATTGAAAAAACAACAGATTTTGCATTAAATTTTGACCACTAACCTCTCCATTGGAGTGGAGGGGAGCGGAAGAATGCCCCCCACGCGACCGTTCCACCACGCATTTGCCAAAATCCAGCAGCTCAACCCAGCCGAATTCCAGAAAATCTCCCTTGTCGATATTTAGTCAGAACAACAAAAATAAAAATAAGGAGTGGAAAAGAGGTGTTAGTAGTGTATCAGATCGACGTGGCGCTGCTGCATTACGCACTTCCACAAACGCAATGCCCATACGACCCCGGCTATCGTAACCTCGAGGGCGGACCTAATGGGTTCAAACTTTGGCTTCAGGTCAGGACCAGGAAATTACGGAGCTTAGCAAGCAGCAGGAGCGCTTCAGAGGATGTGTTCTGATCCTGCCGGACGGGTTGCGCACGTAGCCTAAGCGGTCCTAAGCGCCTTTGAGGTCCTAGGGAGGTTGGCTCCATCACCTGCTGTCAGGCCAAAGAGACCATACCACTATTCCCTATCATCGTCTAACTGGAAGTGAATTCAAAAGGTATTCGGATTTGATTAATTTTCCTACTTTCCTGAACGGTTAATTTACTTAGCCAGTGGCCCCCACTAGGGTCCGACAAATCCCTAGACGTTTAACGTCGGATTTGATTTAGTATTCTGGGGGTTCAGCGAAAGTTTTAATTTTGAGGTAAACTCGCACCAGTCGTACTCACACAGTAATACAATTATATAAATTGGAATCGGCAAGTCACGCTAAGGTTTGCTTTTTTAATGGCTGTGTCAAACCAGAACGTGGGTCGTCGATAGGGGTGACGGATTTCAAACCCTTTTTTGGTACATATCGCTACTAGGGTCAACAAAACTCAAGGACACATTGGGTTTGATTGAGTATTTATTGCTAAGACAAAATCACTTACGGACAAGAACATACTGTACGGGCTAATCTGATAGGTATAATGTCGCTAATATGGTATGCTATCAGTAGAATGAGCAGGACAGCAAACGGGGTAGGTTGCGGAGTCATCGCCTTTTTCATAGCACACTCACAGCTGATTCGAATCATGGAGTAAATTACTAAACCTTTTCTAACGACAGCTGCGCTTACCTTACTCATTAAAGTGGGCCAGGTCAAAAACGTGAGTAACACGAAGCGTAAAACGGTTAGTTATCGAGAGGCGCCATTCAACTAACTACTCGCTCGGTACTACGATTGCTACTAGAGGTACTCCGACAAAGCAATAAGTTCAGGTAAGCGAAAAATCGGTAAAATAAGGGGCACAAATGAGGCTAACGGGACGAAGCGTACACAGTGGGATTGCGGGTCGTGATATTGCTCATCCTAATCACAACTATGGTACATGATATGTGGATATTAGTAAATGAGGTAAAGTAGCGATTGGATTAAAGTATTATAACAACAGAGTAATGGTACATATCGATACAGACGTAAGTTTGTGAGGTGACCAATAGTACGACTCTTAATTTTCTCCGGTGCGACAACGTACGATGTTACTTTTCCTACTCGCATACATACATAGGAACGGTAACCATGGATAGAGGACAAAATTTTTGGCAAATTACAAAGATACGACTGGTTAAATTTGACTCTAATTTCCTATGAAACTATTCTTCAAACAAGGTAATGAAACTGCGAAATTCGAGCCTAACTCGACGCTCGTTAGCAACCGGAACAACTACAAAAGTAGACTTCTGGCGTCCATAAAGATGAGCCGAAATAAAATCAAATTAGACCAGGTAAAATATCTCCTGGGCGGTTCATGGGTCCCGGTAAATTGAGGTTGGGACCGAATTTTCTAACTTTTCAGGATTTCCTTAATACAAAATTATAGCTAACATATGTGTTGTGTACAATAACTGTACTTTATCAACGCTAGGCATTTTGATATTTTGTTTTGACTGCCAAATTTACACATTTTTAGAAGACTCTGGATCGAGCCGGATCCAGGGAAAAGTATTTCGCGTCCTAATACGAGACGGTTGGGTGATGTTTGATTCGGACAATTCGTAAACTTGGTTAGCCTATTGGAGAGCTCCAAATGGACTCTTTCCAATCTTGCAAAAGGGTTGAAGACGCTGCCTTAGCCTTAACGTCCGCCGCTAATATGCGTGTGTAAAGTAACTCGGTGTTCGGCGGTAATTCAATCAAAAGGTACTGCTGTAAAACTGGATGCAGGTCTAACAACTTACAAGCGCATCGCATGGTAATTGTATCGTGCGATTGGGACGAAAGATCGTACTAACTTGACAGTTTGCTTGTGAGAGTCAACAAACGCTTGGTAAATACATTGCTTCGTCCTATGACAGGTTTCCTACGTTTGAGAATTAAACGCTCGCTCAATCATTGATCAATCACAAAAAAGCTACGCTTATGCGTGCAAGTAGGCCGCTGCCGAAGCGATGAGCCTCGTCAGCGCTGTTTCTAATTTCTATAAGTTCAGACGAGCTAACAGGCTTAGCTCGCTTAGTTAATTTCCCTAACTAATCGGATGTCTTAACTCAAATTCCTTAATGCGGGAATTGTTCTCAAAAGATCGAATTGCGCAGTGTTGCTACAACGTAACGGTACGAGTGAAGGGTGCGAGACAGATTCGGGTACGTCTCTAATCTATGATATAACCAATAAAGTCGAGGAGTCCGATTAATTGATGCCAATTAGGTGGCTATACATTATCATTGTGCAAACTTCATGCCAACTTCAGGCTTGGTGGCAAGGGTTAAAATTGTGTTCAGATGCCTACCAACTTTTGTGAAGTTAGAGCTATGAGTAGCGATGCCTCGTTTGTCATCGACGCTATCCTAAAAGTACTAAAGCCTATGCTATTTCGACTTGAAAACGGCTCTCGAAAAGAGCTCTATGTTGGTACTAACATTTAATTAGTGTTTCTAGTAGTTCCTACTTGACGAAATGGGTCAATAACGGTAGACCCGGTGATCGGTACCACTGTAACAAATTTATTAACTGCATTTCACTCGGTTCGTCTCCTTAGATTGCTCGGTTTCCTAATTTTCGACCGAGATTCTTAGTCTAACTCGTCAGGGGCTGGGGAAAACCAACAATTCTTAATTTCTCGCTAATCTACCAGCCTTTCTCTGCGAAATGTTGCACATGGGCTGGGTTCGACCTTATTTATCGATTTATTAGGACTGGGTCGACGGCCCTCACAAAAATTAGTCCGTCGGACCGGGACCCGATATCGACAACTTTTATACACACAATTGTTGCCACTACCATTAAATTTACCAATTCTGGTAAATTTGATATTTTCATTGCAGCCTCCGTATATCGGAGATTCGAGTCTCCGACGGCTTTCGTGATGCACTGATGACTACTATATGTACAGAGGAGAAATGAAATAGAGAGCTGAAAGCTCAGAAAATATATGCCAAAGCTAAACCAAAACCTACTTATGAAACTGTATATACTGCGAAGAAATCTATCAATTATGTGTGAAACCTGAGCGGCTTTTGAGCTGCTCGGGTTTATATTTATTATAATTTTTGAACGGGCCATGGCTTTGCCGGGATCGATAGCTCAAATGGAAGGCCTAACGGGCCTCTATTTGTATAGTAAAAATTACCAAAATTCCTGGAGAGAATTTTGAGTTATAAATACATGAAATTTCGGGTGGGAGCGGACCCCTGTCGGGTCGTCGGGTTTGTGATTCCGACGCGATGTCGATGGATTTTAGAGTTGCACTCGTTAACAGGCATTCCTACGAAGAAATGGCCAGTTTCGACAAAATTCCTGGAACGAAGCTTAAAATATTTCCAAATTTATGTTTACGGCCGGGCAAGCCCTTTCAAGGTCGTCGGGTTTGTGATTCCAACGTGATATTCGAAGGTTTTAAGTAACAAATCAATAGCTCGGATCTTTATCGAAATTCGGGTAAAATTTTAGCCAAATCCCTGGAGTAACTTTTGAGATATGTTAGAATTTCACTCAGAATGAGCCGTCTCGCTCACAAGATAGCTTCGCGAATACGGTTACGGATCAATTAGAATTCCTGGCTAAATTTAAAAGCTTAGGTCACTATTATCACCCTAACAAAGATTCGGCAAGATTCTAGAGTATGAAATTTTGTTATGGAACAAATAATTTGATTATAAGTTTCAATCGACAAGTGTATGCGGGCTATGCTCGGTGTGCATTCAATCTAACGTTTAGCAAACACAAGAAACGATCGCCTATTAAAGGAGCAACGGAGTAAAAAGAGGGTGCTGTTCCCTCGTCGGAGGCCAAAGTGCCAAACGGGTCTCGGATTCGGACTCAGTGTGTCCGTCCGAACAATTCGATATGTAACAGGTCCATGTTTGGACAATAAAAGGGAAAGGTGGGCTCTTGGGCGAGCCCATCACAAGTTTTGCAAAGGATTAAAGTACTTTAAACTGCTCCCGCGGGTTCGGGGTAGTTTTATGGGATGTTGGGTATATATTTGCGTTAGTTTTGACAGGGCAATCCAACGAGGGGTTACGCGCCTGTCGGGAGATAATTTGTGCGATTTTCACGGGAAAGGTACCTAAAAGCGGGCACGGCGGGTTCGTCATGGGCTCAAAACAAAGCCTAGGTCTCAAGGAATCTAACTATGTCCTATATATAAATTACGGCTAATTGCTATTGATTACTAAACAGCATCAGAGGTTTAAGGCTGCCGATGTCATTCAACCTTGGTTTTTTGCTCCTAATAGTTAGATTCTCCAAAATTCGAAGTAGCCTTTCTGAAATGAATTTGTTACCACTTGTTTGTGAAATTATGGAGAAATCAGATGTTTCCGGATGGTTTCTGCAAGACTGTGTATGCCTGTAAACTACTGAGTTAGACAATTGAGTATTGTGCAAACGTTTGCCTGTTCGGGCTGAAATGCCCAGATGCTCTGAAATTCTGGTTGATAGATGTCGGTAGGAACTACCGATGTAGTCTGCTTGACAAGCAGAACATGTATATTGATATACAACCGAGGACTTTCAAGCATCAGGGACATTGTCTTTGAACGTAAAACAATATCTAAGTTTTTTTCCCGTTTCAGAAACAATTCGAAGATTGAGATTTGGGAAGGCCGAGCGAAAGTTGTTATGTATCTGTTTACTCAGAGGTTTCGAGTAGTTGCCAAGATAAGGCAATTTTAACGTGACATAATGGGGATCCTGGAGGCTGTTTTGTATTGGAGTCGAAGTTGTCGTGTTACTACCTGGGTTAATAACTTTTGTTGCGCTATGTTCTTGCATCCATTTGTTAATAAACGCAGCTGTAGTCTTATCGATAATTTTGGGCGGATAACCATTGTTACATAAATTTTTGTGTATAACTAGAATTTCTCTGTGTATGACATCAAAGTTTGATCATCCAATTGAGAACGCGCGATGTAACAAGCATTGGATTAAGCCAATCTTATACTTTGAAAAGACGAATGAGTCAAACTTTAACATCAGACCTGTGTGGCTAGACCTTCTATACGTAGATGTAACAACAGTTGGCAAGCTGATCAATTCCTTAACTACTTAAATTCAAAACATCGAACCATAAAGTTTACTATCGAAAAGGAATCGGAAGGCTCAATTCCCTTTTTAGACATAAAAATAACCAAATCTAATAAAGGCTTCATTACATCTACGTATAGAAAATCGAGCCACACAGGTCTGATGTTAAAGTTTGACTCATTCGTCTTTCCAAAGTACAAGATTGGCTTAATCCAATGCTTGTTACACCGCGCGTTCTCAATTCGATCAAACTTTGATGTCATACACAGAGAAATTCGAGTAATACACAAAAATTTATGTAACAATGGTTATCCGCCCAAAATTATCGATAAGACTACAGCTGCGTTTATTAACAAATGGATGCAAGAACATAGCGCAACAAAAGTTATTAACCCAGCTAGTAACACGATAACTTCGACTCCAATACAAAACAGCGACCAGGATCCCCATTATGTCACGTTAAAATTGCCTTATCTTGGCAACTACTCGAAACCTCTGAGTAAACAGATACATAACAACTTTCGCTCGGCCTTCGCAAGTCTCAATGTTCGAATTGTTTCTGAAACGGGAAAAAGACTTAGACATTGTTTTACGTTCAAAGACAATGTCCCTGATGCTTTGAAGTCCTCGGTTGTATATCAATCTACATGTTCTGCTTGTGAAGCAGACTACATCGGTAGTTCCTAACGACATCTATCAACCAGAATTTCAGAGCATCTGGGCATTTCAGCCCGAACAGACAAACGTTTGAACAATACTCAATTGTCTAACTCAGCAGTTTACAGGCATACACAGTCTTGCAGAAACCACCCGGAAACATCTGATTTCTCCATAATTTCACAAACAAGTGGTAACAAATTCATTTCAGAAAGGCTACTTCGAATTTTGGAGAATCTAACTATTAGGAGCAAAAAGCAAAAAACCAAGGTTGAATGACATTGGCAGCCTTAAACCTCTGATACTGTTTAGTAATCAATAGCAATTAGCCGTTATTTCTATATAGTTTGTTGCGTGTTTTCTAGATGTCCTATATATATTGGTGTCCACTATTCGTTGATTTATTTACTTAAATGTGATTTATCTGCTATACGTACTGGATTATTTACTAATAAGTCCGTGGATCTCGGTCGGATTTCCACGAGACCGGTCTTATTAGAAAGACCGTAAAATTTCCTACCAAAATTATGTAGCAAATACTCGAATTCTCAACGGTTCCGGAGTTATGGGCCGGAGACGATGCTTTTGAGCCTAAATTTTCATACTTTTCTCCTTCAATTTTACCAGCAAACTTAGCCAGCGATAATGAACGCTGGTAGCTGATAAAATTTTAATTACTGAAGTATACCAGTGTACTTCCTAATAATGAACACTGGTGAAGTGATATTTTACTTTTCTTACTAATATTTTCAGGAAATTTCGCTCGTTTGCTGTGGCGAACAGCTATATTTTTGTGGTCCTCACTCGTGAAAACGGTCGTGACGGGTATCCGTCACGGCCACTCTTTTCTATGAAAATTCGGGATGGGTTTCGTAGTCCTATCGTGCGGGGTAGGGCTATTCCTACAGATAAGTACATCGGGGCAGGCGGGTAGTCGTACCGCTCTATTCATTCGTGAGTCTGGTATGGTAAGGGGTTGCCATACAAAAGACGCATATAACGCTTGTTAGTCGATACTACTAACGTTCGCCTTTTGTTCCTTGCACAGTAGTTGCTTTCATACATGATTTATATACATCCTCGAATTTTGTGAACTAGAATCCACTGGCATTTGGGAATTTCAATTTTGCTATATTGCCCTTTACCGTCAGAAAGGTTGGAAGTCTCAGTTGAACCAACATCAAAGAAATACAGAAAACACAGTATGCATTCATTTCTGAGTACTGCAGGTATTGACTTTATCAACTTGTTGCATACAACTAAACAATTAAAAACGATAGTATGAATGAAAATATTATTAGGTGTACTTTTTCAAATACGGTCCAAAATTTAAACCGAGCGGCATCTAACACAAAACCCTAAATTATCTTTATAACAAAAATATTATTGCCGTCAGCAAACATACATTTTGTATTAGTGTTGTTCTGGGGCCGGGGCCGGAGCCGGGGCTAGCCGAGAAGTACTATGTGTTCCATTTTCCAGCGCATATAGAGCATATACCACCAGGGAGTAACCGGAATTCCGGTTCTGGCGAAAATCGTGTTCCGGTTGCGGTTCCGGCAAAGGGCAAAACCAAACCGGAACCGGAATTCCGATTTAAAAATTTTGTTTGAAATTTTCCACATTTTTGCTTCATCTGTGGTCCAAACGCAAGATAATAGTGTGTTTCTGCTAAAAAGATTGAACTTACGCTGAGCCTGTCGAAGAATGCATATAAACCGGCCGGAGAACAAATTGATGGTTATATTCACTTTTTCAAGCGGTGACGACGTAGCAACTAGGGAGCACTCTAAGCACGGATAGTAAGATTTGCTGGCAAACCTTGTACACTTCGTCTCCGATTTAGAGGCATCAATTCTGTCTGCATTGCTGTCGGATACTGGCATTGTGCGAAACAATTTCGCTGCAATACCGATATCACGCAGTCGCAATCTATAGAGATTAAATAATATCACAGATAGCATCGGGCGCAGACCACGGAAAGTAAAATAGACGCCAGCTAGTTTCAGCCATTTACATAATAATTTTCTAAATAAACCTGAAATCTACAACTACTGTAGAACCAAAATCTTTGCTACCCAAACATTAGCGACGGTTTGAATTTTCCCTTAGCACGAAATTTAAGCAAAACAACAGTTTGCAATATCTGAAAACACACATTAACATCAATAAATAACATATAATTTGTGATCTACACATATATCGCAAGTCTGGCTAAGCCATTTCATATCATAGTGTAGAGTTGAGATATAATCACATTAAATTTTTGTCCCAAACACTACGATAAATTATGTATGGTAAGTATGGTCAGCCAGACGCAAAATCATGAATATCTGCACTAATTGGTTACTAAAAGTATGACGAAAAATGTCTAAACAACAAAAGAGCTTAATTCGGCAGAATTTTGGTTTAAGTTGTGGTGAAATCAAAACAGTAACACCAAAATGGGATACTAAGTAAATGTGAGTAGAACTGTACAAAACATGACAAAAAGCGAAACTAGATAAAGCCACGAACTTTACTCATGCTACAACACAGTTATTTCACGTACATCAAATACATAGTTTAACTTAATATCCAATAAATACTGATGTTACTAATCACTCGATTAAATTTTTGTTCACGCCTTATATTTCGCGACAGCAACCACGACATTGTTGACGATTACAGAACTCAGTAAAATTCGGAAATGCATAAGTATTAACACCTACGACTTCACAGCATCGTATACTACCCTGGACAATAGTGAGATTATTAATAATCTCGAAGAACTGCTAGAATTAATTTGCAAAAACACTAGCAAAATGATCTGTGTGTTTTCTTTTTAAAATTTTCTGGACATTATACGAAAACTGCATAAACAAAAATATCTGACTCTTGATAACACTAATTTTTAATACATTCTACACGTTTTGCAACTGTGTCTTTAAACAAACAGTAGGTATACAGTCGCGGCCAGAAATAAATGCAATTGAAAACGAGCGAAATCGAAAGCGCAATCGACCGAAAATTCGTTTAATAGCAATCGATTGAAATTTCGTTTAATCGAAAAAAATCGAAATTTTAAAATCTTGAAATTTATCTAATAAATAATTGCGCGAAAATCGGAAACGATCGACATTTCGTTTTTAATCAAAATCGATCGAAATTTCGTTTATTGAAATCGATCGAAATTCCGATCGATTATTTTGCATTTTATTTCTGGCCGTGACTGTACCTATAGGCACCGATGCAGCTCGTTTTATCAGTAACTCACATCCCTATCACTATCATGAACGTATGTTTGTAAGAATATCAAGGACCGCATGAACGTTTGTAATTCTCTGAAATTTGCCTTCAAATACATAGACGACCTAACAGTCATTAGTGATTATGATAAATCCAACCAATTATATAAAGAAACATACCCGGTTCCTTTGTTTTTGCAAAGTTACCAACAATAATCAAATGGCCAATCTTTTGGACCTTAATATTAAACTTAACTAAGGTAGAGTGAATATTACCCTGTACGACAAAAGAAACAATTTTGATTTCAATATTTTCTACTTTCCACATTACAGTAACAATCTTTCACTTACAGTTTCTAGGGAATTATCCATCGTCAGATTGTAAGATAAGCAAACATTAACACGACTTTTACTAATTTAAACAAGACTGCAATAATTATTTTCTTAAAGTACTCATCAATAGACGTTACCCACGAAGACCATGCCATAACATTTTTTACGAAATTTCGCAATTTCAACAATCTTGAAGTTTATAATGCGAGAGTAAACTTAACCCACGCCCATCAATAATCCTATTTTGCTATTTCGGTTAAAAATCTGTTACTGAACGTTTTTTGGTAAACCATAATCCGGTGCAGAATTGTTCGCGAACACAAAGCTCTGTGATAGTAATCCGGTAAATTTTTGTTCGCGAAAATTCAAATACAATTACCGATTTTTTTTCGAACGAAAATCTACCGGATTTGGAATCGCTGGATTTGTTCGCGAACACTGTAACGTAAACAACATGAACGATTGATTTGTGACGTCAGTATTACGTTAAATTTGTTCGCGAACACAGACAAATACGAATCAGAAGCTGATAGGCGTTCGATAACAGTTTTCACTGCAAATTCAAAATCGTCAAAATTCTGTTCGAACACAAACTGTAATTTTAGGTGCTTGTTTCTGATTTTGCCAATTTTCTGTTATCGAAAAGTCGATGAAATTTTCACATTTGTTACGTAACAACGGTTTGCGCTTCGCTATTGGCTTTTACAAAATAGGATAGTCGATCTTAAGTTTACTAGTGCATCATTTTAACTTTACTACCGAAACAATTATTAATTTTACCTTTTTCTAATCTGAGTCATACCTAATTTTCAATACGCGGGTTATCAATGTCCAGTAACAAGCACGTATTATGAGTAACTTGGGTTGTTGCATTAGTTTCGAAAGGGCAAAATTACATCTTTTTATCTGTAGTTTACATAAATTATATATAAGCTACTTTACTATTTTTCTATTCGATGCTTCTATTGATTATAATAGCATACGCTGAGCATCGTGTTTCACTCGAGACGAAAAATATCGTTCATCGAGCGAAGTTTCACGCAACGACGAATCAGACTTTTCGAAAAGCAGGAATGTTTGACATTTTGATTCTCATACTGCGGGTCTCATTGGAAAATGGATGTAGCTAGTATCACAGATGCTTGCTACTTAGCTTATATTTTCGATATAATTTTATATTTTTCATATTCTCTATTACATACCCTTATATTTATATTATACTTATTAAAACAAAGATTACATACGTAATCCATAAATGTTAATTATTCGACATTTTTATAATTTCAGATATGTAATATTAAAGTCTGGCAAAGTGTTATTTTGTATAACATTTTAGAATAGTAACGCTCAGTTAATGGTGTTAAAATAACTTTAATGGTATCTTGAAACTTTTAATATAATTATAAGCTTTTCGTTTTTTGACTATTAACGTGGGCTTCGGATTAGTTTCCATACTATATGTTAAAATTTTCTTTTCGAGTATTTTGTTGTCTGGCAATATTCTATATGTCAACAAACTAGAAATTGGATACGGTGTGTGGTGGTTCGCGCAACTTGTACATTACCAATCGTATGCAGTGCTATAGTGGACTATCACTTTCCCTGAAAAAGAGAAATATAACGTTAGGTAACGCGTGCATAATCAGCTATGCGGAACAGGATTCTCGAAGAAAAATGCTCTTACACTAATAATGAAATTCTGGGGTAATACGTTTTGCTTTGAAACATGATTTATTTGCTTAGTGGACTGGCATAAAAACTTCTGTTTGCTTGCTTTCGAGTGTTTTATTTCTTGTCTCAAGGATATTTTTTCAAAGTGATCAAGTAATAATTATTAGTTGTTTAATTCGCTATGACTGGAACTTGTTTTGGCTTGTTACTTTTCTTAGAAGCGACACGTGTCTTAAATAACAACCCTAAAATAAATAAAAGTAGGGTTAAGCTCTGTTTTGATCCTTTGCATTTACTTCGGTCAGGCAAATTGGAAATTATATACTCCTGTAATGTATAATCTCTACGTTTTTTAATTGCTGTAGAACTACATATTAATCATTGAAGTAACAACATAGATAACAGTTTATTTTGACTCTGATGGGTTGTGCATGGCGGACATATTATGCAAGTCTTAAGAAAATGAAATATCACTCAAGCGCTTACACTATCTGTTGCAGTTCCTTTAAACATTACAATACACATCAATTACTGGATTTTTAATAAAGGATAAAGTGAAAGATTTGTTAACATGATCAGTTGTAATCTATAAACTGGTTTAAAAAATTTTTATCTTGTATACAAGGTGTATTCCTGCTTAAAAGCGCATTTTCCCCGGAATGTCCTTGTACAGAACAGTACACCAGCCCAACACACCATTAACATCGTAATAAATTGAAAATAATAGATCATATTTCCACCGCAATGACCAACGACATGTCTATAGCCTCTTAATACATTTTCAAACGCAAAATCAATATTATCAAAATACTACCTCAAAATAAAATTGCGCAAAAAGCCAACAGCCCTACTTTAATAATGTTATATTATATTTTCTGAGACATCACTGGAATTTACTTACTGGAATAATTTTACTGGAATGTCTTCCGTTCCATCACGTAGACATTTCTCTATTCAAATAAACCTATATGAATATTCACGTCTACAAAACTACTTCCGCAGCAAATCTCGCCTCTGTCCATACTACAAAAACAAATACAATATTCCTAAAGTAGTACACAGGCATCGCATTTTTCACTGACTGAGCCAATTAGTATATAAATATGTACATCTCAAGCGTTCGACCACTGTTACATAGCCTATTGTAGTTTCCTGTAAACATTGCCATACACATCAATTATGGGTTTTGTGATAAAGTGTAAAACGCGGAACATGATAAGGTAATCCATCAGTTTAAAAAATCTTGAATGCAAAACTTTTTCTTGCTCAAAATCGCATATTTCCACCGCAATGTCCATGTACAATACAATAGACCAAGCTCAACACACCAATGAACATCGTACTAAATTGAAAAATAGAGCATTTTTGTACCGAATCGACCAACAAACTGTCTCCAGTTCATTAATTAAATAAATACATTTTTAAAGCAAAACCACTGCCGTAGAGCATTTTTCACCGACAATCCTGCTTCACATACTCAATTAAGCATGCTTCACCTAACGTTATATTTTGCCAATAACATTTGTTACTCAAAAGTTCCTTTATCCATGGTCGTAAAGGGCATTTTTCGCTTACTAATATACGCCATTTTTCCCAGTAAACTGATAAAAGTTGCTAGTACTATATTGGCTACAAGAAGCAAAATCCAAGAGTTAGATTATCAAAATCTGGCTAGTTTGCGGTAAAATACGGGGCTCTCTAAATTTGGGGGAGTCCTAGCATTTTTCGGTTCGTCCTGGTTCAAAACAGGGCCCCGCTGTGCAGCAAAATTTTGGGTTCCCCCGGTTCATTACTTCTTAGCAAATTGTTTCCAATCGGTCAAAAGTACATAAACTTTGATCAACATTTGTACTAAAATCCAATCTGAAGCCAAAAACTTCGCAAATTAAAAGTTCCTTCAAAATCGGTTTTTCTCTCCATCAAAAGCGTGTTGGCAGTGTTTTTGACACGATTTTTAACCATTTTTTCTTGGAAAAATGCCCCCTGGAAAAATCTGGCGTCTGCCGGTGCGGAACCAGGGACCCCCGGTTCATGTCCCCTGGTAAAATTTTCAGCAAATGGAGAGACCACAAATAGGTTAGCAGGAGAATTAACAAAGCCAAAAATCATAGTTTCAAGTGTACGCGATCAGTAATTGCCAAAATTAATTTATGGGCTTCAATAAAAATAAAGTTGACCTTCCCCGACCTAGTATCTGTCACCTAAACAACAATTTGTCCAGCCAAAATGAATTGAATTCGGAGATGGAGAAGCGCTAGCTTCGGAATCGAAGAATTCTCACTAATCCGCATTATGGTGAAAAAGATGGGCGTCCGTTTATTTTTTTCTCTGTAAACAAGACTTCGTTATCTCAACGTAAACCGATATGGATGTGTGAGGGTTCATATGAAAGCTACAATACTCTAGATATGCGTGCTTTTTGGAGGTTTAATTCCGATTCGACCCACCCAAGTCCCACCACATGGGGTCAAAGGGGGGTACCAGGGGTACATGGCTAAAATGGGCCATTTTGGGTCATTTTTGATCATAGCTCGACAACCCTTGAGCTGATTTGAATCATTTTGACATCGAAATGTGTGCTTTAGGAAGCTTTGTTTATGGGTATATAAATTGTTTTGGTCGTGTCCCTAAGGGGCATGGAGGACTTTAGCAAATGGACAAATTTGCAAAATTTTGGTCAAACTTTGTCCAGGTGTAGCTATGTAACCACTCAAGCGATTCGAACAAAATTTGGTGTTTGGATAGAGCTACGGGACTACCTGTGAGGTGCCAACAGATTTGATGTAGGACCACTGTATCAATATTGGTATTTGAGGCCAAAGTTGGGCCCGACGCCATATATAGTCATCTGAGACATTACCACTTCTAACGGTATATTAATAGATTTGTGGCTCAAAATAAGTTCACATGGGTTGTCGTGGGTGCTGTTTTCAAATCGTCACTGTATTTAGACGTATCTCTACGTGTACAGGTAGTTATATCAATGGGTGAGACAAGCGAGTGGTGCGAAAGGGACGAGTGTCATGCGGTCTGTAGCAAATTCTGTTTATGTTTTCTATGCTACTGTGCTTTTGTTATAATATTCTTATATATACATAGATTAGATAGATATATATGTCGTTCACGAGACGTAAGCACTTCTGAGGTAGAGTTAACCTTCGTAGGCCGCGTATTAGATATCTATCAGTTTTGCTGCATCTATAACTTATTGCACATCAGATTAATAAATTTTTTAATGAGTTACATCTCTGGTTCGTAACAGGAATATATTTTGATGAGTTGTTCAACTGTATGTTAACGTTACAGTTTCTCATTTCTCCGAACTCATACACTTGGCATGTCGCCAAGATCCTAGTTTAAGGGCTTTAAACATGAGCTGACAGCGAAATCTGGCCATTTTGGGGCAAATTAGGGTATTTTGGGAGCTGATACGAACCAAAATCAACGTTAGGCTGTCCAAAAATAAACTTAACTTTTCCCAACTTAGTATCTGTCACCCCCAAACAAAAATTATCCAGCCAAAATTAATTTAAGGTCTTCAAACAGGTGCAGACAGCGAAATTTGGGCGATTGGTATGCCAATAGATCCAAAAATAGAGGTTTTGACCCCAAAACGGTTCTCCTTTGCGAATTAATTTTTATGGTAGATATATGAATTTAGGCAAGAAATATTGAATAAGTAAGGCTCCTGAACTTAATGTTTCGATTTTTTAATTTGAACACCAAATTCGAGTTATGGTCGCAAAACCGGGCAAAAATCTGATTTTTGGGCAAAAAACACCGAGTATGCATGTGTTATAGCAGTTGATAGACAGAGCCACCGATTCAGGTCAAAATAATAATAATACGGAAGTCCTTTTTGACATTTCCCTGCGTTATCGAGTTATGCTCCGAAATGTAAAAAAAAATTGCAATCAGCACCTCTGTACTTTATACATCATGTCTAAATCATAGAAGTTCTTGGCCCAATGTTGTAGCACCGGTACAAAATTAAAGACTGGCACATATCCCCCACTTTTTAAAATGTTAGGCATAAAAGATCTAACTAATTAAAGCCATGGTGACAGCCCTATGTCGATCATGCAATTTTCATGGAAATCAAAAAACCAAAATAAAAATGTCTTTAAATGTTGTGTACACGCTTGTAAAGCTATCGAAAAAACCCGAAGGCCACCCTAAAAAATTCTATAGACAGCAAAAACATCCACAAGAAACGTATCACTAAACCTCTAGGTCCGACTCTGAAAAATATGAAAAGATGAATTTCCCTTAATCTGTTGAGGAAACATGTTTCTTTTCGCTTCACTCACAAACTCCCTTGTCAAGGGTTTGTGGTTTTTCTCCGTGATAGCAAGAGTATATCAAAAATTATTATCCTCGCTAATAGAAAAAAGTGTACTCCTGGTTACATTTAGAGACCAGTCTGACATATTGTAAAAAGAAGAAATTACGTTTGTTTTCTAGGGTAAGAATTATGTACTGAAATATTTTAAACCCTTGATTGATGCATGGGTTACCCCACAATTGATCTTAAGACTTTGCGTATCACCTTAATTTAACAACTCTATTTTTTTTGAAGAAACATGATGCATTATTGCTCCAAAAACTTATAAATACCAAATCAATATCAATAATGTAATATTGCATCTTTGCTGAAATATCTAGTCACTGATTATTCCAAATATTCTTTTGTAAAAAAACAAGCATATTACCACAATCATAGATTATTCATACCTCAGCCGACTAAGTCGCTGTTGAATGCGACACAAGATTGTTGCAGTAAGCAAAGTTTCAATGTCCAATGTTTCGGAATGCGCAAGGGACGGTAGAACAAAATCTGCAGGAGGACTATGGCTTGTGACAAGAGGCGCCGAAGGATTTTCCCAGTTGGTATGAATGATCAGCTTGTAGTTGAGATCCGCTGAAGTAGACGAATCATGCAATCGTCGATGGCTATACGCGTTCGGGGGTTCAACTGGAGCGTTACATCGTATCCAGTACGCAATAACAATTCGGTTGCCTGCAACAATGCCACACATAACCCAAGCATTTATCCGCAACTTACATACGAGTGCTGCTCGTCCGATGTTCGCTCAAATTTTTTTAATTTTGTTGGAGATCGGCTAGAATTTACCGAATTTACCACTCCTTTTACAATATGTTCGAGAGCCATTCGAAGTTTGTTGCAACGCGACAATATGGAATAATGTAGTTTCGTAACTTAATAACAGAAACGGCATTGTAATCTCATAATAAAGTATACCTGAACTGTATTCCGCAACCGTCATGTTATCGCCACCGCGACGTGCTTGAGCAAGGCGATTTGCTTGACACAACAATACCTCAAGTTGTAGAGATACACAAAATGAATGCAGCACTGTGTACAACTCAAGTATCGGTTGGTCAGCAGTATTTAGCCTATAACGATAAAAATTAAAGAGAAGTCTACAGCGATGATCTTTCCTGTCTTAACTATAAGAATTATTCAGGACGTAGTGCTAATCAGTAACTCTAAGGTATCAACTGTATCTTTCACATTACGTTGGTTGTTGTAAAAATACATTCAAACACATCTTAGTTCCAAGTCAAACCGCTGGCTTTTTTTCCTGATCAGAATGGGTATTTTTACTATTTCAAAGATGGATAATTGTTGTATTATCATTACTATTATTTGTGGTATGATATACCGTTGGTATTGCCATAAAGGCACTCATTGGTATATTTGATTTGAATACTATTGTTACTTCGTTGCACCATGTTGTTCGTTTTGCCTTAAAGGCACCCATTGATACGATTATTATGTATCGCCGTAACATGAATTATTAATTTTTATGTATTTATTCATACCATCATCCTCGTACATACATGTTTGAGTTGGTAATTTGAGTATGTTGATTATGTATATCCGATTTGTTGCAATAACCGTATATCTATCCAACGCACCATATACATACTGATTTCGTTTCTTTGATTATGGCCATAAAGGCCCTATCCTATGTAATGTCGTTGTAATTTTATGCCATTTCTATGATTATCGTCATATTTTGTTGTACTCTTGATATTTATAATTGTTGAGGTGTCATTCTTGATTAGTGTCTCGTCGAATTTTAGAGGAAAGTTGGCGATTTTGCGCACGTAGATTGATATTTTTATAAGTAGGAACGTTAGGGTTTGGCGAGCTCTTCCCTTACCAGAGCCGCGAAGAAATAGGACGGTACGACTCCTCGAATACCCCGATATGTATAGAAAAAGCCCTAACCGCGTGGTATGACCGCGAAACTCGCCCCGGATTGTTGCAGAAAAGAGTGGCTGTGACGAAAACCCGTCACGACCGTCCTCACGAGTGAGGGCCACAAAAAGTTGTGGCTGCTCGCCCTGTAGCGAACAGCAAATAAGTAAAATTACTGACAAATATTAGTACAAAACGTAAAATAAAATATTAAAATTCCTAGTGTTCAATGTGATTGTGGACACTGGAAATTTATCAAAATAAAATGTGTTTTAAAACGTCGATTCCGATTACTCGACATTGAAAGTTGCGGCTCTGGCTCATACCTGCGGAACCATTGAGAAATAGCAATTTAGGAACTGAACATTTTCAATCGAGAATTTTACGGGAGGTGAGACCTAGTCCGGATCGGGGGATCCGGGGCGGGGGAGGGGTGAAGGTGTGGCTGTGGAGGTGAAGGAGATGAATTATATTTATTTTAATGCAAGAGAGAGAGAAAAAGAGCAAAACATTATGACAAAGTCACAGGATCCTTTCTTCTGCCCGTGCCGGGGGCCCGGCCCGGCCGGCGGCTGGGTGCTTTCGTTTGCGTTGCCGTGGGAAGCGGAAGGGTCGGCCAAGGTAGCACTTGCTCGCCCGTCATCGATCCTTTTTCCGCTCCCCCCCCGAGCGCCCCGCCCGGGCGGGGCATATAAGTATTTTTTATTTTTGGAGCCGTCGGCCGGCTCCTGTCTTGCCCTCTTCTTGTGCTTTGTTGTTAGAGTCGTGTCTCATATGATTTTTGTGTCGCTTTGTGGTTTTTGGCGCGGGAAGGCGTTTTTTAAATTTTTTTTCTTTTTTTTTGTTCTTTTTTTTGTTTTTTCTTCTGGGGTTTCTTTTTTTTTGGTTTAGGTTTATTTTTTTTGTTTTTTTTTTTATTATTAGTTATATATATATTTTTTAATTTTATTTTTTTTTTTTTTGTTTGTTTTATTTATTTTTTTTTTTTTTTATGTGGAAGGTGGTTGGTGTTTGTTTTTTTTTTTTTTTTTAAAGGGGGGATTGGTTTTTTTTTTTATTTTTTTGAAGAAATTATATTCTTAATTAATTAAAATTTAAAAAAGTTTTTTTATAATGAAAATCTTTTCAGTGGTGTTTATTATAAATAAGTTGGGAGATGGGGGGCCCCCCACCCGCCCACAAAATATAAGTAGTTTTAGGAGGAATGTTTTATTAAAAAGGTGGACAGGCAGGTGAATAAAAATCCACTAAATAAAAAAAAAATTTTTTTTTTAAAATTGGTGGTTGGTTCATATAATTTTTTTTTTTTATTTTTTTCTTCTCCGAATTTTAATACTTTAAGCAAACTTTGATATTAAGATAATATTAATTTAATATAAAAGTTGGCAAGCTTATGTAACAGATCCTTACGGATCGTTACGAGGTGGATAATCCTGACCACAGCCTAATGGCCAACTTTTATCGAAAACCTATAATCTTGACCACATAGCAATGGTCAACTTTTACGAAAATCTTGACCACACGATAATGGTCAACATTTAAAATAAATCTGACCACACCCAATGGTTAACATTTTTTCGAACAAAAATAAATCTGACCACAGTGCCATGGTCAACATTTTTCGACCACCAATAATTATGTCCATAGTGTAATGGACAACATTTTTTCGAGTACCAAAAATCCCGTCCATAGTGTAATGGACAACATTTTTCCGTGTACTAAAAATCCCGACCATAGCGTAATGGTCAACATTTAATCGAGTTCCCCAATAATCGCGACCACGTGTATAGTGGCCAACATTTCTGAATTCTGTCACCAGTTTCTTCCCAACCTGAACACTTGACAGGAACAGCCCAAAAGGGGTATGGAACCCACCCTTGCCTTACAATACGTATCTCTATGTAAGCACAATCAATTAATCACAAGCGAATATATATATTGAGTTCATTTATACACACCCATTGACCCTAAAACCCTGTTGTCACCTCATATATAGATCGCCTAACTGGCACAAATCATGAACTACCGTATATACGTAAATCAGCAATCGAAATGACTCGCAAGATCAATATGGTTATGTAAGTACGTAATTACAATGAATCAGAAATCATCGGGTATATACGTAGAAAAGTGGAACAGAACTAAAATCAGAGTATATACGTATGTGATTGGAACAAATTCAATCATACCATCTACATATATGTAAGCGAACGGAGTAACCAGATCTAAATAGTCCCGCCATGTGAATGATTCGTATTTTTTTAGTATTTCGGCCTGCACCGCCGACATGTTTTGATCAAGATGGGTATTACCGTTGCCATTTCAGGAAAGTAATAATTGCTGAAGAATCGTAATCGTTTGTGCAGATGTCTATATTCAGCTATGTACATATTGATTATAGTGCCCCAATGGCACGCTTTGGTACATATATATTAGTATCTGCATCATTTTCTATTGGCCATAAAGGCACCCTGTATGTATAGTTGAATTATGTATCCTTATCATCGTTATTGTTATTCGTTTGATGGCCATAAAGGCACCTTTTTACTGTATGTTACCATGACCGTATGATATAACTGTGTGCCGTGGAATTAATGTTGTTGTCTATACATGTTTTCAGGTACAAGTTTCGACAATTTGATTGGGATATAAATTGTTAATCAATTATCGTACACTGTTCATACCATCCATTGTTGTTGCCGTATACCGTATTATGCCAGTATTGTATTATGATTGTATCGTTTCGTTGGGTCGAACAGGCCATAAAAGCGCCTGCGTTTGACCATGATTTATATGCTCTGATTGTCATATTTGGTTGTAATTGTGTGCATTTTAGGTTGGATGTACGATCGGTATAGAGTAACGTATTTGACATGTCGTAGAGGGAATTTTAGGGATTTTTACGCACACGAACTGAGGTTTTTGCAGGTATAGAACGCGAGCATGGCGAGCCCTTGCCATACTCGATTTATTGAGAATTCTAGGACGGTACGACTCCCCCGTTAAAGCCCCGAATCAACAGTCAAGCAGGAGTTGCCCTACCCCGCGAGGTAGGACCTCAAAACGAGTTGCAAATTTTCTTAGGAGATACTGGCCGTGACGGATTCCCGTCACGACCGTCCTCACGAATGAGGACCGCAAAAAAGGCGGCTGTTCGCTCGAAAGCGAACAGCAATCGAAAAATTTATCCGAAAGTTATAAGAGCAAATGGAAAATATTAAGTTTACCAGTGCTCGCTACACTGGTAATTAGTCGAACTTTACAAAATATCCTCTACCAGCGTTCAATTTCGCTGGTTGAGATAAGAAACAAAAGTTAAAATTTGTGAAAATTTATGAAATTTAGGGACCAAAAATAACGGCTCCGGTCCATATCTCCGGAACCGTTGGGAATTCCAAAATTTTGTACTTAACATTTATTATAGCAAATTTTACGGTCTTTCGAATGAGACCGGTTTCGTGGAAATCCGATCCGGATCCACGGACTTAGGGACAAATTGGTATATAAGTAAGCTGGTAAAATACGTTTAATTAAATAATTCGACGAATTATGGACAGAAAACCGTATGAGTGGTATCGTTAGAAACCCCAGACCCGAGGCTTTCATTTGAGCCCGGACGGGTCTAGCTGCGCCCACTTTTAGGTACCCCGTACGAAGATTTCAAACTAACGCCCCGACCGGCGTGTCACCCCTCATCTTATTCCCCTTGTCGAGACTAACCCAAAGATATATAAAACACCCCAGAAAAGTGTCCCCCGAACCCAGGAGAACCGTTTAAACGCCCCGATTTTTGAAAATTTGGCATGGACCCTCCCCCAAGAGCTTATTTCCCCCCCTGGAGACCGAATACGGTCCTGTTACATATCAGTTTGCTCGGTCGGACATGCTGAGTCCGAAACCGAGTCTAGTTTGGCACTCCGACCATTCCCCGAGGGTTCCCACCCTTCTTGTTACCCCTTTGCTCTTGTTTTCTTATTTTGTTTACATAAGCCGCATCACTCATAGAAGACGTCTCTAAGTAAAATTTATATAAACCAGTAAGCTGATATAAAACTAATATAAAAGTTATATGTCAAGCCGCGTCGCTCTTTTACTGAGCACTGTTAAGGTCAAGCTAATATTAATTTTGTATCTGTGTGTGTGTTAATTTTCTATGTAGTTTCGATGTAGTTGGACGTGCCGGGCGAACAAATAAGCTTGATATCAAATTTATAAAGCATCCATACGAAGTTTAAAATTGATTGTGTACAGTTGCAAAGTAATTTATAAAACTTTATATTAAGTCGATACCGAAAAGTGAGTAAATATGACCTTCATTATCTATCAAGACAGTCGGAGTATTTGTGCGTTGGAAGAGGCATTATCGTGGTGGACCAATACTAAGCATTCTGTCAGTGAAGACCGTGTTGATATAAAGTGGAAGGTTATACATATATATGTATCGAGTTGGTAGAAGTCTCTAGAAACTTCTACACTAAATTTTATATGAAAGTCGGAATTTTGCTTTACGGTTTGCCGCTTTGTTTCGAACTTTCTAGAAAGTTTTGGATTAAATCAAAAGAGCTTTATATAAACTTAACAATAACAAGGTCGTAAATTAAGTTTGATTCCATAAGATTTTATAATAAATTCGGTCCGAAATTTCCGAAAATATGATCGGAATTCGGCCGATAAGAGTGTTGACTTAATTAAGTAATATTAAATCAGAAAATCGGCCAAAAGTGCTGAATAAGCACTTTAACCGATCAACAAATTCAAAAATTCAAAATTTTAAATTTTAGTATAAAAGCAGAGTCGCAAAGACTCTGCAGCGTTCAGTACGACTGCGGCAGCGCAGAGTTCGGTCGTTTTGCAGACCGGCTCTGTCGCTTTATTATTCGTGTTTTTGCTTCATCAACGGCTGCTTTTACTTTTGGTTTATGGCTTTCGGATTTGCAAGCAGATGGACGAGCGATGCGCGTTGCCCGATTGGAATCGCATACGTAAGTGTGGACAGGGAGACCGGGATCCGTAGTAGAGGTAGAGTGTCTGTTAGGCCCGATACGTGAGCAGATTAACAGAAGTAGATGTAAGCTATTCGCATTGATCCGTCTTAAGCTTTAGTTGCTACGGACTCCCTGTCCGCGCTTTTAGTCTACCTGATAGATAGTCCGCCCTAGCTTGTCCAGCAGACCCGTAATCGCCAGCGGAAATATTTGACGCCCTCTTCTCAAACCAAAGTCGTACTGGACCTCCCTCGGTCACAGAGTTAGGACACAAATAAGCGCGACACTCGCGCCGAATAATTTTACATGATTCCCTGAGTCGAGGTAGGATTTTGGAAACTATTCCCTGAGCTGACCGAGGTTAAACTAAACATTTTGGTTGAAAGAATTTTGGCTGAATAAGACTTTTAATTAGCACTCCGAATCATCCGCAGTCATGCCACATCATCCGTGTCAAGTACTTTGCCGAGGACTTTATGCTAGATGTTTTCTTGGTTTATTGATTTCTTTGGACGTGAAACCGTCCGCCGATTTTGGAGCTCTATCAATTGGATTTTTATTTGTATTTTTGGATTACGCTACCATAGGAACTTAGCCCAAATCCTGACCATAAGTTAATAATGCTCCCGGTAGCATATGTCGAATAAACTTGGTATTAAGTCGCAGTCAGATGTACTCATTTAAGGCAACGCTATTGAGCCAGCTCACACCGGTAGGAAGTTGGCGCGTTACAGGAATTACCTCAGCAAATTTGCTAAAATTCTACCCGGACCTCTCGGAGGAACCGAACTATAGATTCAATGTTTGAGACGTTCGAATATCGACACAGAACTTAGGTCCAGCGACCCGAAAAAGGGTCACTCCCAGCGAAACGCGAAAATACAAGTAACTTGCGTCCTCTTTCAGGAATTTTGTCAGAACTTTGGCAGTTTCTTCGTGAGAGTGTCCGCTAATGAATAGGACTCTAAAACCCGTTGATTTCGAGTCGGAAACTGAAACCCGACGGCCCTGAAGAGGCCTAACCTCACTAAAAATGTATATTTCAGACTAAAAGTAAATTATTTTAAGATTCCCTTCAGGAATCTTGGCGAAACTCTCGCAGTTTCTTCGCAGGCATGTCTGTTTTAAGGTAGGATCATAAACTCTGACTTTATCATGTCGGAATTACAAACCCGACGGCCCGATAGTGATCCGCTTTTACCCGAACTTTACACATTGATATCTGGACGTCTGTTCCAGGAATTCTAACGTTTTTTCTTGTAGATATAGAGGCCCAGTAGGCCTTTCGTTTAAGCTATTGAGCCCGGCAAAGCCGTGGCCCGTTCACAAGTTATGAGCAATTTAGATCCGACCCGCACAACCGCCGCTCGGATTGTAGTTCAAATTTCATAATTCAGACTATTTTCGTAAGTCTGTTTTGATCTTGCTTTTCCACGCGTTTTAGCTGGGGAAAGGAAAATATCAAATTCCCCAGTGTTGATAAGTTGCATTAGCAGTGAAAATATTTTAGGATTTCAAGATTGTCGAAGTCGCCAAATGCGACTTCGAGTCTATCGGGTCTCGGCCCGACGGACCATTTTTATGAGGACCGTTGACCCGGTCCTAGGAATTCGAAGTAGAAGGTCAAACCCAGCATCCATGCAAAAGTTCGTAGAAAAAGGCTGGTAATTTAGGAAGATATAGCGAATTGTAGTTTTCTCCAGCCCCTACGGAATTTAAGCTCAAATCTCGATCGAAAATTAGGAGACAAATTAGCCTGAAGATATCTACCGAATGGGATTAAGCTAGAAGATTGGCTACGGTTGTCCTATCAACCGGGGCCTTCGTTTATCGCCTCGTCTTGTCGAGCAGGAATTGCTCGAGACAACAATTAAATTTTAATACAAAATTGAGTTCGTTTTTGAATGTTTCCCAAGTCCAATTAAGGCAGGCTTTAGTATTATTAGAGTAGTGCCGATGGCCCACGAGGCCTCGCCTCTGATATTGCTCGTTTCGATTAAAATCATAGGTACAACCCGTATAGTATGTGCGACAAAATCTAGTATTAAGAAACGCTCAAAACTTAGTCCCAAGCTCAGACAACCGGGACCCCGTAAGTGTCCGAAAGCCTAGACCGCCCCAATCGTTCCTTTTTCTGTTGTTGCAACTCAAGATGTTGTATTTGAAGCATTTGTTCCTGCCATGACCCGGATCAAAGAATTTACGAAAATCAGGGCCTGAATTCCACCGTGCTTGTGGAGTAATCTAGTAGAGAGTAAGGATCAAAATAATGTAGTGTATCCGGATATTTCAGAACAAAGTTTATATCACATTTCAAACTTGTATGTATGTATGCGAGTAGGAGAAAATTTCGTATCGTACCGTTGTCGCACACCTAGAAAGAACTTAAGAGTCGTACCGCGGAATATTGCATACTCTTGTCATGATATCCTCAAGCATTGTCGTATCCATTATTGTGTTGTGTTGTCATAAGTTAACCGCATCGCTACTAATTGCGAATTCAATTACCTGATCATTATGTACCATAAGTTTGTGATTTGCATGAGCAAGATGAAGTCTCGCAAACGTCCCGTTGCACGCTCATCCCCGTATCCCCGCCTCGTTCCGCCTTTCGCTTACCTGAACCTATTGTGTATCGGAGTACCCAACATTGTCAGCGAATGTAGTACTGAGCCACTAGTTATTTCGATGGCGCCTTCATGATGTCGATAACTAACCGTAGCACCCATTAGTACTAATCTTAACTTCACCCACTACTGTTTTCCATGAGTAAGGTAAGCGCAGCTGTCATAAGATAAGGCTTCACAGTATATGCCGTGTTTTGACTCAGCTGTGTGAGTTCCATGAAAAAGGCGATGACTCCGCGACCCTCCCCAACCGATGCTCTGCTTGTTACGTATTAGCGTGCTATAAATGTGACATAACGCTATTGTATCTGCCCGTACAATATGTATCTGTCCGCGTACCCGTAAATTTTTGTGTAACTCATCAATAAATGCTCGCTGAAAACCCGAATTGTGTAAGTGTTTTGTTGACCCACTGTAGCGATAGGAATTGAAGGGGTTTGAAATCCGTCACCCCGATCGACGACCCACGTTCAGGTTTGACACGCGCATCGAAGAAGCAAACCTGAGCGTGACTCGCCGATTACAAATTAGTTTATTAATCATTGTTGTTGTATAGGTACGACTGGTGCGACTCATTAGAAAAGAAAATTTTAGACTCACGCTGAGCACCCAAACTAGGAAATTAGATACGCGCGGATCCGACGTTAAACGTCTAGGGATTTGTCGGACCCTAGTGGGGGCCACTGGCTAAAACAAAACCAAATAATTGCCCATTTTTAGAAAGTTAGAAAGAATTTGATACTTCCCGGGTTAGACGTGGAGAGGGAATAGTGGTACGGTCTCTTTGGCCTGTGAGCAGGTGACGGAGCCGACCTCCCTGGGGACCTCAAAGGTAGTACCTCGTAGACTACGTGCGCAACCCGTCCGGCAGGATCAGAACACATCCTGTGAAGCGCTCCTGCGGCTTGCTAAGCTCCGTCATTTCTTGGGCCTGACTCGCGTGGGAAAAGACATTCGCGTGATTGAAACCCATCAGGTCCGCCCTTGAAGTCACGATAGCCGGGGTCGTATGGGCATTGCGTCTGGGAAGTGCGCAGTGCAGCAGCGTCACGTCGATTTTAGTTTTTATATTTAGTTTGAGTATTTGGGTTTGAAGTTATAATTTAAATAGGGAAGAAAGTATAGTGTGTGCAGTAATTGTATGAGTAATGTCCGTGACTGAGGAGAAGAATAGATGAGGGGGCGAGGTGGGGTCGCGGAGAGTGCGGCTGTGTTAGTCGTGTAGATTGGAGGAGGCTTTAGGGGGTTTGTTATATATTTTTAGAGTTTTATGTAAAGGGTTGTATATGCGAATTTGTGGTGATGAGAGTTTGCTTTTGGGTTTCTTTTTGGGTCTAATAGTCCGAAAGGTCCTGAGAGCACTTTGTATGATTTAGTGGCTCATAAATTATTTGTTGGGCGGTATTGGGGGATGGCGGGGACGATCTACTGGTTGGTTCGGGTGTGGGGCGGGGGGGGGTGCGGGTGGGTGTGGCCGGCTCTGCTGTTCTTTTTATTTTGTTGAGGTTGATTTATTTTGTGTTTTTTTGGCTTTCTCGCTTTTGGGTTTGGCGAATGGGGGGGGGGGGGTGGACGTCGAATAGACGGATCCGGGTATGTGAGTGTGGGCAGGGGGGGGGGTTTATTAAAGGAGATTACTGTTGTTGGGGAGGGTAAGGGCAGAGAGTGGGGGGGCTTAGTGGAGGTGTTGATTAGTCGTGTTGTTCCGCCTCTGAGAGCCCTCTCCGCTCTTTTTTTTTGTACGCACTAGTTGGGCCGTCTTAGCTTGTCCCGCAGACCCATTGTCTTTGTTGACCGCTTCTAAGGATTCACTGAATAGTCGAAGTTATGCTAACTTCCGTCGGTCGATGAGTTAAGGCATAAATAAAGGAGACACCCGCGTGTAGATCTATTTTGTGTGATTTCTTGAGTAGAGTTAGTAGCCCAAAACGTAACATTTGAGCCGACAGAGGTTAAATAAAACTTTCCTCAATGAATATTCGGAATAAGGTTCCGTACCATCCTTGGCCATGTCTGCTGAATCTAAATTTGATTAGGCAGTACTGCTAGAAATAACACATTTTATGAGAAGATATCGTTGCAAAATCGTGATCGGAATAATTATTAATAGTTACTCGTAATCGATAAAATTTACCTGGCACACTGTTGCTTTTGGCAATTTTGCTGAGATTTTGTTAGGATGTTAGTAGCAACCTACGCTTCTACAATCGAGCGTAAAGTGTAATCGGCCCGCAACCAAATTTGCTAATCTAATGTCTAGAGAGTGAAGTAGCTCACTCTGAGTGAAAATTCAGTGCATCTCAAAAATTACTGAAGGAAGTTGGCTGAAATTTTTCCGGATCTTTATAAGGATCTCAGCTATCCATTTAGTTCATAAAATTTCCGAATATCGCGTCGTAATCCCAAACCCGATGACCCTGAAGGGGCTTGCCCCCTCCGAAAACGTAAATTTGGAATATTTTAAAATTCCCTCCAGGAATTTTGTTGAAACTTTGGCCGTTTCTTCGTAGGAATGTCTGCCACCGAATACAAGTTTTAAAATTTGACAATATTGCGTCGGAATCACAAACCCGACGACCCAATAGGGGTCCGCCCCCACCTAAAACTTTAAACGTGAATAATTCAAAATTCCTTCCAGGAATTTTGACGATTTTTACTCTACAAATAGAGGCCCGTTAGGCATTCCTTGCGCTATTAAGCCCGGCAAAGCCGTGGCCCATTCAAAAATTATAAAAAATGCGGACCCGAGCAAGGGCAAAAGCCGCTTAGGGTCTACACAAATTTCATAGATTTCTTCGCAGTATATGCAATTCATAAGTCGGTTTTGGTTTAGCTTTTGCACGTATTTTCCAAACTTTCAGTGTTTCTCTCTGTATATATTCATCAAGGCAGCACGAAAGCTATCGGAGTCGCGAAAGTCCGATATGATGCTGCCTCGATAGAAATATTAAATTTACCAGAGTTGGTAAATTTAAAGGCAGTGGGAAACATTTTTGTGTATAAAAGTTAGCGATATCGCTAGACGCGATATCGGGTCTCGGCCCGACGGACCAATTTTTGTGAGGACCGTTGACCCGGTCCTAATAGAATGAATAATTAGGCCGAACCCAGCCCCTGTGCAAAATTTCACAGAGAAAGGCTGACAAATTATCGATCAATTCAAAATCATAGGTTTAGCCCAGCACTGTGATGAATTAGACTAAAGACCTCGGCCAGAACCGAGAAAATCGTACAATTTAGAGAAAGCTAGTAGGTAAATTTGTTACGGTTGTACCGGCAACCGGATCTGCAGTTTACAGGCTTGTTTTAATAAGTAGAAATCATTAGAAACGTTAACTAATGTTTAATAGCAAATGGAACTCTTTTAGAGAACAGTTTTCAAGTTGAAATAGCAAAAGCTTTTAGGGTAGTGCCGATGACCTACAAGGCATCGGTATTTAGGCTTATTCCCAAATAACTTTTCATTTAGCTAAATGTAATTTTAACCCCTGCCCCTATGCCCTGAAGTTGAAATAAAATTTCGCATAATTATAATGTATAGCCACTCAATTTATACAGATCAATTGGATGCATAGGATTTGCTTGTTGTATCCTAAATCAGGGACTCGACTGAGCTCGTCCCCCGTCCCGTACTTCTATCGTCGCGTCGTAGCGATGAAGAGCGATTCACAAATGTAATATAAAGACTTCTAGGTTGAAAAACCGAGTAAGACATACAAATAACGGAGAAATCAGTTACACAAACTATGCATTTCAACCCAAGTGAGGTCGTAGAAATTGGAAATAGCCCCAGAGCGGTTCATTGCTTCGGCAGTGGCCTACTCGCAGCATTTCTTGTTTTTGACTAGGGATCAAGCAAGTATTTATTTCCCAAGATTAAGAAATTAAACCTAGGACGAACCAAGGCATTTACATAAACTGTTGTCAACTCGTCTATAGCTTTTCCGCACCGAGCCGTTAATTATTACGATTCTCTTGCCAGAGCTTAACAACAGAATTGGTATATAATCTACTTGAGTACCTTTCGACCCGCATCAAGTCAAATTGCTTACAAGCACCGAGACTGCGTTTATACGATCGTTTTAGGTAATGAAAATCGAAAGCTACGCAACGCCTTCAACCCTTCCGCAATCATAGAGAGAGCCCGTTTAAAACCTTCTAAGGGACTAGATAAATATATGCTATAAATGAACTAAACAACACCCAACAAATTTATATCAGGACGTGAAGCACCCGAATTAATATTGCCGATCTTAGTATTAAGGATTTATTTTCTTAATCACTTATGTTTCAACCGTAAATTTTCGTAGGATTTTAGAGCATCGTTCCGCCGAGCTGAGCGCGAACGAAGGCCCTCCGTAAACCCGCTTTGGGCTCAAAATCGACCATTTAGTACTTTTCCCTGAAGCCGGCTCGATCTAGCGTCTTCTTAAAATGCACAAATTTGGCCGTCAACTCAAAATATCAATATTCCTGTGTTGGTAAAATACAATTAATGTACACAAAACATTATAAATTTTAGCAGTAAATTTTGTGCTAGGAAAGCTTTAAAAGTTAGAAAATTCGGTCCCAATCTCTTTCTACGTGGATCTCTAAGCCGCTCAGGAACGATTTTACCCTGCCCATTGTAAATCATGGCTCATGATCATGGACAAGAAAAAGTTCGCTTTTCGTATTTATTTATGTTGCTAATGAGTATAGACTTAAGCTCAAAATTCTGTATCTTTGTTCTCACATTTGAAGGGCAATTTCATAGGAACCTGGAATCACGCACTAAGGACACTTGTACCCCATACTAAGGAATATTTGGTGTCCCCGCGGTTACCGTTCATACATACGTATGCATGTAAGGAAGAAAACGTTGCGCCGTCGCACTCGAAATTAGGAGTTGTTCCTATCGTAAACGCACATGTTGCACCCATGTTAACGTGTATTTTTGCTTATATTGCACCCATGTTGATTGTTCAATTATAACCTTTGCTGATTTGTTATAACTTACCGTACTTTCATCCATTCGGTGTTTTACACTATCTGTCAATGTTCACTTATCTTGTACCGTAGCCGTTCATTAAGATGAGCAAAATTAGAAAACCCCAAAGTGTAAGCTTCGAACCGTATATTCGAATTCATCCGTTGTTTTGCCGCCTTTAGCTTACCTGAACCTATTGTTTAACCGGAGTACCCTTGTAGTAGTTACTCGAATGGCGATAACTAACTGAATACCGCCTCGTGTTAAATGTATGTTCTCTCTGTCCCATTCTTCGAGTAAGGTAAGCGCAGCTGTCATTTGGAAGGTTTAGTAGTTCACGCCGTGATTTGAACCAGATGTGAGTGTCCCATGAAAAAGGCAATGACTCCGACATGCCCATTCGTTATCCCTCCAGTTTTTTCCCAGTAGCGTACTATTCCGTTGTCATTGTATCTATGTATTTTCCCGTACAATATATCATGTCTATATATATATATATGGTTTTGGATTATCAATAAATACTCAATCAAAAAACCCCAAATGTGTCCATGCGTTTTACTGACCAATGGTAGCGACATATGTACTGAAGGGGTTTGAAATCCGTCACCCCTATCGACGACCCATGTGCAGGTTTGAGACACGCACGGAAGAAGCAAACCTTAGCGTGACTCGCCGATTCCTATTTAATTGTGCTCTTGTGTGAGTACGACTCGTGCGACTTAAGGAGAGAACGTTTTACCCGAAAACAAACTTTCGCTGAATGTCGCCAAATAAGAAATCACGCGATCCGACGTTAAACGTCAAGGGATTTGTCGTACATCTAGTGGGGGCCACTGGCTAAATAAATTAATCGTTCAGGAAAGTAGAAAATTCGTCAATCTAAAACTTTAACACACTTCCCGGTGGAACGATGATAGGGAATAGTGGTATGGCTCTTTGCCTGACAGCAGGAGACGGAGCCAACCTCCCTCGGGACCTCAAAGGTAGTACCACTTAGGCTACGTGCGCAACCCGTCCGGCAGGATCACAACACATCCTGTGAAGAGCTCCTGCGGCTTGCTAAGCTCCGTAGTCTCTTGGCCGAACAGAAAAAGAAAAAATTCTAAACCCCTTAGGTTCGCACTCGAGGTTACGATAGCCGGGGTCATATGGGCATTGCGTTTTGGAAGTGCGTTAATGCAGCAGCGTCACGCTGTTACACATATATGCTGGCTAATTTGATTACACATCGAGGGTTTTTAGGACATACGAGTTTTTTTAATATAATCGCGTTTAAAAATGATCAGTTTGCCGTTTTTACCAGGAGAAGCTCAAAATACAAAAGAAGCACTGGCTGGCGGCATATTTAATGTTTTGATTGAAAGGCAATTCTCTGAAGTTCCGATTTCACCTGTCCCACTAAAGATAGATATAATTAGGGTGGGGACAAAATTATGTAACTGTGTGTAGGCAAAAACATACCCGTCACAAGGCCCAGTTCTAATTACATCAAAATCTGCCGCATTCCACGGAAATTCTCACTATTGCCTTGATTCCGCCTTGACAGAGGCTAGTAAGATCTAAAGGATCCAGATCATACATATGATTGCTAACTTCAGTCACGCTGCTGCAGTTGAGAGCAACGTGTTGTGAGATATCTTCTGTATTACAAGTCTTACAAAGACTGCTCTGAAGCATTCCCAGCTTGAAAAGATCAGCGGTCACATGATTATGACCAGTGAGCAGCGAAACAACCGACCTGAGTCTTGGCTTGTTGAGTTTGCATAAGTAGCCTGAAAGACTGACGCTAGCCTACCTAAAGATATATTTTGACCTGTTTGGTTCAATATATAAACAGCTCCATTACCTTGTCGGTCATGCAAGTCCATGCGTGATCCATCTATGTATCAATTAACAGAGTAACAGACTCCATCTTGTTCCGCACACAGTCTACCCTTTCTGGAATAATGGGGTACTACAGGGGCAGGAATCATGATGCTGTTTGAGCGTCATGTCACTGGTTACGCTGAGCATGGGTATACTCCCAACCATTTGATTTATTGTTAAATGACCATTGTGTTGTTGATTAGTAGTCCAAAGGCCACAATATGTTTTCAATCTATGGTAATTTAAAATGGCTTTACCAGTAATTGTTGTTTCAATTATTGGTATGCCAAGTAGTGCTAGTGTACCCATGGCTGGTATAGTCCTAATAGCTCCTTTACTTAGCAAAATTTCAAATAGCTGTACGCAAGATAATTTTCTCTTGAAAAACGTTAACCCAGTGGCGATGACACTATACAGATAGCTTGTTATCAGAACAATGACTGTATTATACAGCCATATAATCTTGGCTGGAAGTAGGCGCCAGGTTTTTACCTATGACAGTTTTGCATACCATGATCGCACGAGTGCTTTTGTTGACCACTGTTCCAAATAAGGTTTGTAGTTTAATTTAGAATCCAAATAGATACCTACATACTTGACTAGTTCAACAAGCACAAGATTTGCATTAAATAGTCTAAAGTCCACTGTGGCCAGCGGTGCAGGACCTCTTCTAAAGTGCACAATGCCGCAATTTCCTAGGCTAACTTTTCACCCAGTGCAGTGGAAAAACGTTTGGTAGCGGTAGAGCTTTTCATACTAACGCATATTACTGGAATGTCATCAGAGTAAGACTGGGAATCTACACCCGTTGCAATCAAGCGGTTTAGGTCGTCAACCACCATGCACAAAAGTAACGGAGATTAAACTCCACCCACTGCTCTGGTGACAGGTTTACCACAACCTTTATTTTATTCATAATGGTCTGTGCCTTTGTACAATTCATTAAGCTTCTGAGCCAAACGAAGATGCTAATGGGTATATACATCAAATTTTGCAAATGCCTTGATAAATGCCTCGGTTCTAGCGCTATCAAATGTACTTCCGATATCTAAGAAGCAACCGATGACAATATAGCCTTTAAAACAATTCCCGCTGGTATGTTTGTCGTTTAGGATTGAGCTTTTTGTCAATGCGGCATGTATAACACTAATATCTGCCTAGTAGCTTCTCCAGTGTGTTTAGAACAGAACAAAGCAGAAGAGACAGATAGGTCTGAAAGATTCTGGATCACCATAAGTGTTCTTCACAGGTTTTGAAATTGACACAATGCTTGAAATTCTCTATTGTTGTGGGATATATCCGCGCGATAAGCATGCAATAAACAGATATACTAGTTTGTCATATAACTGCACACCTGCATATTTTAGTAGTGCTGAAAATATACCATCTGGACCTAGAGTGTTGAAGCTAAAAATGGTGGAGAGAGCATTTTTGATCTAATTTATATCAACGATATTATGCTTATGGTTGCTATATTTGCTAGGAGACCTCGACTAGAAAAGCAGTCCATGTAATCAGATACGACAGGTCCGGGGACTAACGTATCAAGCAACATGTTTGGGGATTTTGGTGCAGTCTTCGTATATTTCCGTAATGGCCTTTTAGATAAACCAATTCGGGTGTCCCTGATTTATTTAATAACGTTCGTTACAACGTACGTTATAATGTTCGTAACTTGGAATTCTCATTACAGCTCTCAATTTTGGAGCAAATGTTCCTCCAGCTTTCTGTTTTTTTCTAATAACAGTCTTGTTGCATTCTGTACTTGTCATACCTCGTACACTTAATGCGACAAAACGTGCAGACATTTTGAGAATAAACTTTCCTATTGAATATACGCACCGTGACACTATTCTCATCGCATCTTGAGGTTTGACTAACCCCAACCTGAAATGAGATGTATCGGTAAGTAGAAAAAGATTCGTCATCATGGACTTTCTGGTAGCTGATTAATTTAGCAACATGAGGCGAATATACTGTTATGTCCAACACTTCTTGCCTAATTGTGATAGAGTTAATTTTAAATTACACTTAGCATTGTAGGCCCATGGCTCTTGGATCAGTGCTATTGAGGTATTTATTTTAGGACGGTGGGTGATATGGCCTGTGTCGTAAGCAATTATAGCCTCTAATTCTTCTCTAGAGTTCTAAATGAGAATCTGAATGATGCTGTACATTTATTTGAATACCTATCAACATATTGCTTCTATTACACCATTTTGAGCATGAGACATAACCGAGCGATTCTGTATTTTTGTTACCAACAACAAACACCCGTCTTCCTGGATAACCAGGTTCTGCACAACAGCGAGAAACCTTGGCTCCCATAGAAGGCGCCAACAGAATTTTCAGAAGCAGCCACATCAAGATCGGGATTATGTCCCGACAATGATGCGGCCGCGGAGTGTTGTTGACGCAAATATACATAGCCGAAGCATTCGTTATTGGAATAACTATTGCCAACAGAAATATCGGCAAAGTAGCATAACTCCTTGGACGTTCAAATAATGACCCCAGAGGAGTAACAATTGCGGAAGTAGCTACAAAACCTTCACATTCTTCAGAAGTACTTGCTATGGGTCCTTGATGTGTGGCAGAAAGGTGGGATTGTGGTCAGAGTGGTTATAGTAACTTTTGCGATGATGTTTTCAGGGAGGTGGACAAGCTTATTGTTGTGGTATAGAAGTTTGTGATTAGTGTATGGGTTGAGGAAGGGGTGATTTGTGGGTTTGGAGTCGGTTGTTGTGGTTACATTTAAGCAGATGGTTGCTGCTGCGTATCCATTACTGCAACACATGCTGCACTAAATTGAAAATATGTATAATTACTGCACTAAATGTTTCAATAACTTCTGAACAAGCAATATTCTTATTCTCCATGACGTTAAGCGGTCTATACGCCCACGAACGAATATGCGTACATTTGCTGTCATAATGTCGACCGTGATTGGCTGAATCGTTACTAGTTTGTTATTAATGCTACTTTATATTTTTACTGTGAATGATACACCTGTGGCCAAAAAATAAATACAAAAATCAATTGAAATTTATATCGATATGGATTAAAAGAAACTCCCATAGAACGAGACACAGAACTAAGATATGCTATAGTACAATGAATGCTTAACCTATATACAACTGTCTCTGATCCATTTCAAACATTTTCAGCCAAAATCGATTACTATCAATTATGATTACACGAAATTTGTATCATTTTCGACTACTTTTGTATTGTCTGTAACAGCATAAATTCTTGTATCATACGGCGATTGCGTAACGATCTGGTGAAATTTAGAACTCATTTTGGACTTATGATGCTACACTCCAAATCCTTTATTGCAACATATTTTTGCTTTCTAAACTAATGTCGGGCATACATGTTATATTTCATCCGCGAAGATTGAACAGTGCTCGTGGTGGTAGTATTAATTTCCTCTGACAAAGTAGATATGTGTGACATTACTTGAAACGAAGAAAAAGGCTAATAGGTTTGTGCCATTGCCTCCAGGTTAAAAGTATGTTATGCCCACAGTAAAATGCCACAATCATACAGATGTAAAAAATTTAAGTTTTTGCTAGCTCAACGCGTAGTGAGGAAACTCCGTTCGCATCGGTCGCGTCCTTTTACGCAAAGCATGCGAAATTCATAATAAAACCCATAGTGTTTCCTTAGGTTCAATTAACAATAATTATTTCAACAAATAATTTAAGTTGTATTTCACCAATTCACTACAGGCACACTATTTCTGTCAACCTTTTTACAAAACAATAACTTACCGACCCTGTACAACTTGATGTACGTAGTAAACCTGAAGTGGATGGACCAGCTCAGATCCAGGGCTAACTACATTTGTCGCATCTTTTACAAGTATCTTCAAATTAAGTAGAGTCCATGGGGTAACAGGCAATTCACCAAGAAGAGTTAAGCAAGCCACAAATTCACCAGGAACTGTAAATATTGCCTAAAATAACACATATTGCTTGTGTTTGTAGGACAAACCGAATTAAAATGCATAACCAAAGCATAATACCAAAGTCCATTGTTGATTATTCCCATTTCGATACTACGTAGTATTCTTGTTTCAAGTGCTTTCAATCCTAAGAATCTAGAATCCCAACAGATATTGTATTGTTCATGGAGAATAATGTACCGCAGAGCTTAATTACTGTGAAACAATAGAATTTAACCATACATGTACGATCAATCCTCCGTTCTCCACAATAGATCAGCACTACCCCTTATTTATCAAATACCAGAGAGAAACAACACCGGTTTGAATGGCAAAGAAAAAGAAACCACGTGTATCGCTCGGAGTATTTTTAAATGCATTCAGTCTCTAAAATGACTACGGATTAGGTTAAAGAAAACTCTGTAAGTGGTTTATAATTTTTTTGTAATGTCGATAATACACTTAGCACAGGTTATACCCAGGAATTTAGTTTTCTATTATGGTTTCTGTTTTCGGGAAGCCACCTTTCTAATATCACCTGAAAATTTCATTGATCCATAACCCGTTTTTCTTAATTTACATCGCTATAAGTGACGTTGGTTAAAACGCACAAATTTATAATAGGCATTTAAGGCAAGTAAGACATTTTTTCCTATATAATTAGCTAAATTTACTAATCCACAACCATTTTTCTTCCATTTGCATTACCTTAAATGATATAGCTCCTAAATCGATTTATTATGGTGCTGAAAATACAATAATTTTGATTGTCGTTGTTCCCGACGAAAATCAAATTTCACGGGTTTGAGCCACCTTGCATAAAGAACAAAAATATCTCATGTAGCCAACCGAAACCAAAAACACTTAGCACGGAACAATTTGAGTAATTTCCGATATATGTTGCTACGTAACATTTTATAGCCAGTTCAACAGCTATTATCTGCGAACTTAACTTTCTGACTCAATGAAGCATTATAGACTTACTAAAATTTCTAGGTCCTATAAAATTACAAATTTGATTATCAATGATTACTACATCGGCACCCAAAATAACAATTTAAACTAATAACATAATTTAAAAGGTCCAGCACAAAATAATAGTTCGAGTTTATATGATCGTTCAAAAATCCAAATTTGTGCACGGAAAAATAGAAAAGAATAATAACGTGGAACGTCAAAAATCTCATTTTCAAAATGTACGTGTTTGTTTCTGCGTAAGAAGAGTAGCGGACGAAACTATGCATTGTTTTGATCCAAACATCGATATTGGTATTCAAAATGTTCACAGACATGTTGCATTTGAGATGTAAACGAAGTGACATATTCAAAAAATCACCATGCTAGTAAAGATTTCTTTCCCTTATATTCAACCGATTGGTGATCATTACATACTGGTAGGCAGGTACCGATTTAGGTAGAAAATTACAAAAATACACCTGCTTCCTCACCGAGCACTCACAATCAGTTTGTTAAAAATGATAAATTTTAATTTTATATAAAATAATAGTTAGGTTGAAATAAATTTATTCAAAATTCTTTTTAATTTCTAATTATTGTTATAACGAAAAAGTAGTACATTTGAATTTAGGTATGTCTGTATTTTTATAGAATGTTTACTAACTATGAGTGCTCGGAACCTGCATTCCCGGGCAATATAATATAGCGAGGTCTTCTATATCTGAGGGCTATCACCTGAGCCAAATTAGGATCAATAATCAATAGAATTTATTTAAAATAATTGCTCTCGAACCGCAAAAATGACCGATTCTACTAGTTTTAGGTCTTAAAACAATGCATTTTCATTATCTATGGCTATTATATCGACACCGAACCAAAATATTCTCACATTGTGGATCCATTCGCTCCCAAAAACACTAGTTTGCTCACGAGATTTTTTTCCTTAAACAACAGCTAAAAAAGTCAGTCACAAATAAATGTTTTTCCCATTTTATAACAGACAACTAAATATTAGCATTAGCTTGGTGGTTATAAACTATGTTAATATATTATCAATGTAACAAAAAAATATAAACCACTTACAACAAACCTGCAAAATGCCAAAAATAGATTTTTTTCTATATTTATGGCAACATGTACTCAGAAAACATGAAAAACTCAACCATTTCAAAAGATATCTGCGCGAAATTTTAAATATATACGCAGCGAAACACGACAAAAACGTACTAAATTAGATTTTTGACCTCAAAAAAACATCCGCAAGCCGAAAATTGTCCAAATGATAATGAGAAATTTGACATTATTATGACGACTATACCTTTGACAAAAGCCGTTGGTCCTAGCAGAAACAATCATTTTTCACCCAATTAAATAATTCTACGTGACAGAGGACAAACGAATTTGATCTCAATCACAATGAATTTGAAGCACAAAAAAGGTTTCTTCTAGAACGCAAAAAAACTACAAAATCGTCTAAGTCCCCTTCTTCCACAATCTGTGGCACAATGCAAACAAAAAACGCCACTGGTACAGAAGGTATGACCGCAAAAATTTAAAATACATACTCTTTGAAACTAGGGGAAACAGCGTAGAAACCGATTTTTTAATTATATCCTCAACAAAAAATTGCCGAAAACGCATAAATACAATTTTCAGCGATTGTTATTAACATTTTTAAAATAATTGTCACAAGGCGTCCCGTCCAATTGGCTATACTAGAAAAACGTAATAAATTACAAAAAGTTAGCGGAACAATAGACAAAGTATATATCTTATTTATGTGTTCAAGTATTTCAGCTAAATATTCAATCAATTTATACTAAGTATCAAGTTATAGACATTTGATGTCAAATCCACCTCACAATAAGCTAGCTAGGTAAAAAATTAGCAAATTTATTAGTAATATCACCTAATTATTGTACTAATTACCAAACACGATAAAATCATGGAGGTTTAAAAGTCACATATTCATGATTAGCGATATCGAACCATCCGAATGCCAAAAATCATCAATTTTAAGGTCATTTTAAAATTTGCATAAAATTAACTCTAATTATCTAATTAATTACTTAACTAATTAGCATATACGGCCAAGTTTTAGAACTTCAGAAATACCAACCCGTGATTAGCGTTACAGAAAACCCCCGCCTGCATTTTTTTCATTTCGGAGTACTTTGAAAATTTTCAAAAAATTTGCTAATTAATAATAGATTAGTATGTAGCCATATATTTAACTAATTGGCATATTTTCAACATCCATTAATAATAACAAACACCAGATTCATAATCCGCACTGCGAGATACGCACTAAAATAAGAGTTTACAATAATTATTCATTGAAAAATAAGCAATTTTTGTTCGAAAATGCTAAAAATAGGCTGACACGCTTAATTAATTAGTTAATTACTAATTTAACTAAAGCAAATTTTGACAAAATCTATATGTCTTGCACCTGTCCAATATTATGCCTTACAAAAAAGTTTTTAAAATCGGCCCAGTAGTTACCGAGGAGTTCAACGGACGGACGGACAAACAGACGGTGCCGAATTTTCCACCTCTGACGAAAACAAAAACGCTCCGTTTCGCTCAATTATATTTTAATAATAATTACATCACATGCGCCAGATCAAAAAAATTTCAAAAATCGTAAATGGACATAGAAAATGAACCGGTCTGTTTTTTCCAATTTCGTAATCAACTTGTGACATCTATAACTAAATAAGCAATAAAGGTATCACGATAAATGTTTTAATATAATCCCCAAATACTTGCATATAAGAAAATGACAGTATTTATAAACCCACAAGTGATAATCAATAAAACAGAATAGAAAAAGGTTTTTCCAAATAAACCGACAATCTGGGGACGGGCATAGCCAAATGAGTAAAAATTCTGTTTTTTCCAATTTCGTAATCAACTTGTGACATCTATAACTAAATAAGCAATAAATGTATCAAGATAAATGTTTTAATATAATCTCCAAATACTTGCATATAAGAAAATGACAGTATTTATAAACCGACAAGTGATAAAAAAAAAAAAAAGAAAAGGGTTTTGTTAATAAACGAAAATAGGGGGTGGGGATAGGCAAATGAGTAAAAAGATAGCAAAAAAACAAAAAACCGCCAATTTTACAATATATTTTATCGCGATCATATGAAGGCAAGAAAACCGCTTTCTAATGCAGGTTATGAATCCAGTACACCTATCTCCAGTTGACGTGTGCAAAAATGAAAACAGTTCGTCGTTTTACCACATAATGATGATAGATCACAACAGAATGTCAGTGATTCTTACAGGTATTGCTCCATGTCGCGTCGGGTTTACCTATAAAAAGATGGAAGGATGATGAACAATTTTGTTTAATCGGTCCAATGTAGTTATTGTAAACAGTTTTTGAAATAAAAAACTGCGAAACTTATATAGCCATTATCCCACTTACCATCCCATTCTTAACATTGACATTTCGCATTTGTGTTGGCAGCGGAAACGCTGATGAAATAATACGGTGTTCCACAACTTGTCCCAGTCTCTTTAAAATACATGCTTGCTCCTTGGTGGTAATTGGATTTTCAGGTATAAATTTACTCTAGAATAAATATACATAACATATATAGAGTATATTCATAATAACGAGATAATCATTCAGTTCATTGCTGAATTAAACCAGCGCTGCTAACTTAGACTAAATACAGGTTTACAAGGCGATGAAATTGTCGAGTTTGTTTTTGTTGAAATTAAATGCGAAGAAATCATTGCTAATCATTTCAATCACATAGCAAGTTGATTAGCGTATAACACGCAAAGCAAGTATCACTGGTACAGTTCTAACCAATATTTTATAGTGGAGAACAGTATGACACTGCGCTAAGATGTTATGTTAAAACCGTGTTTTATGTCTCAGCCGTTTTCGGCAATAGATTTTTGTGTTTGGAGTGCTGAATCAAGCTAGTCTGGAGTTTTACGAGTAAAGACCAATGTCACAAGCTTGAAGCGGTTTGTTTGATAATTTAGACGGTTAATTCTGACTAACCGTGACTTGCCTAAACAACTGGTATAATGCCCATAACACAAGCTACATTTAGCAGGGTTGAACAAAAAGTGTTACTATACGTGTCATCTTTCTCATATGTTATGCATTTTGAGCGCTGTTGAATACACGAAAAATAAATAAAGTTATAGTTCAGTACCCCAACTGTAACAACACAATTTGATCTCTAATAATTTGTGGTATAATCATAGCGTTTTTCTTGGATCATCGTGATTATACAATATTTTCTGACTACCGTAGAACCAGCCATTCGTAGCGATCCTCAGGGAAACCATAATTACCTTTATCGCTGCAGGCAATCTCGGGTACGTACCAAGCGTTAAAACATCAATCGCCGCTGGAACTTGAAACGTGGGTAATCTGAAAACACCCATTGGGTTATACAAAATGCTTATAAAACAGTGTTTGTCAATCAATACTGTTACGACATCAGCAGGTCCCTAAAATTAAATCCGCGTGTAGTAACATGTGTTACAGCATAAAGACACCAGGAACCAATCGGCAATATTGGTTGGCATATTCCATTCCAAAAGTGTCATTTTGCTCAGATCTGATCATACCATACCTTATTAGCAGTACAATCCACAGTTATTTTAATAAGAATATTGAATATTAACCTTATTTTTATTATTTACTTTTTTATTATTTAAAATTACACTAAAACTGCATCTGGTTCTCGTGATATTGTAAAAATAATTTTCGAGATCGTTACTGAAAAATTATTCAAAATATACCCGCTTATTGCGGATCGATGGACCAACAATGTCAAACCAGATTTGACCCCCATGCAAACAGCAAAGCATGCGCAAGTTGCGGCTAGAATGAAGTTATTTAAGCTTCTGGAAGAAATGTCAAAATTCGTAGTGATAAAATTGTTGAAAAAATGGGTGATAAGTAGGTTGTGACTGGCGTCTCAAAACCGGTACCTGAGAATTCTGTTATCACTGTGAGTTCAGGGGCAGCGTCTCCATCAAATGATGGGTCTTGGGTTTGCTCTCTTGAACCCAACGGCATAGCAATCAGCTCCCACACCCACTAATCTCACTGAAACTGTTTTGGCAATTTTACGATCCTTTAGTGGAGGTAAAAGTACCTGCATAAAATATAATGGTGTATCGCAAAACCAAAGTGCGTCTGACTCAGCATATTTGAACTGTATGTTACTAAATGCACGGGCTCTTGTTAATAAGCGTGATGCGTTTCATTATCTTGTTTGCGGTGTGGACTACAGTTCGGCACCTGATTTTGTGGCTGTTACTAAAACGTGGGGACTTGACTTTATTCCGGACCACGAGTTGTTACTTCCAGGGTAAGTATTGTTCCGGGCTGATCGCACCCGTGGCCGTGGAGGGGGCATACTTATATTAGTGAAAACGTGCTTGAAAGCAACTGTCTTTCCTGTTGAGACGTTTGGATTTTCTGAATTTATTGCGGTGTCGGTCCCTTCGTCATCGGCGATGTTATATTTTGCTGCTGCTATCGCTCGCCTGCAACTGATCCAGCTTCTAACGAATCGTTATGCTCCCTGATCAGGAATCTTTGTAGTTTTCATAATAAAATAGTCGTATTAGTTGGTGACTTCAATTATAAAGACATTTATTGGACCAACTACGCTTGCCACATGCATGCGATGAGTTTGTTACAGCTTGCGAAGACGCTGGTTTAACGCAACATGTTACTTCTCCCACACGCCTCAGCAATATACTTCATCTTGTGTTTATTAACCAGCCTAATATCTTGGGTGATTTGTTTACCTCAGATGGTCTTGGCACAAGCGATCATTTTGCTGTCAACTTTACTATATTAGCGCGGCATCTCCGATACGTGTGCCGTGCATCCGTTCGTCCTAACTATAAACGAACAGATTGGTCTCGTCTTAGGTATTCGATTCTTCCAGATGTGCGCATGGATTGCAGTCGCTCTTGGGATAACATAAAAGCCACAATCACCCAAGCCGTTTCTAATTTCGTCCCCATAATCAAGCTCGGGAGTAGTATAACTAAGCCCAAGTGGGACGATCGGCGATATGAACTTGCGTATAAACGTCAGTGTAACTGCCATACGCGATATTTGCGGTTCCGACTCATGGTTGGTTATGAGAATTATCGAGCATCCGCTGAGGTTGCCGAAATTGCAGCCAATAGAACAATTCGCCGTTATGAATTCTTGTTGGCAAGCAGCATAAATGGTGACAGGAAATCATTTTGGCTGTACACGAACTCCAGGATTAAGGCTCGGCGTGGAGTTGGTCCTCTAACGCTTGCAGACGGTTCGGTCACTGCGTCCGAATATGATTGCGCTGATCTATTTAACCAGCATTTTTCCGCAGTTTTGTCGAAGAAGACATCACAAATTTACCACATTTATCTCAACGGTCTCCATTCGAGCTCAGCACTATCCATTTCACGCCCGACGTTGTAATGAATAACCTAAAAACAATGAAGAAGTTTGCCTCTGCGGGCATTGACCTGATCAATAATTATGTATTATTTGAGCGTCGTAATGAAATATGAAGCTTTGGCTCATTTGTACAATCAATCGCTGCAATCCGGAGTCGTCCCGGCTGAATGGAAGTTAGCATTTGTGACCCCTATATATAAAAAAGGCTGTCGTTCCTCCGTTGATAATTATAGGCCAGTAAGCTTAACGAGCAGAATATCTGAAAGTATGAAATCCATTATTGCGGACCATCTCGTGTACCATTTGACATCCAATAACTTTCTTAATAAGTCGCAGTTCGGTTTTGTCCGTCGACGATCTACCGTTGTCCAGCTTATAGACTATCTCCAGTGGGTAATACAGGTCGTAAACAATGGTGATTTCGTGGACTCTATATATCTTGACTTGCAAAAAGCATTTGATCGTGTACCCCATCGTCGGTTGCTGATCAAGCTTGAATCATTTGGAGTTACTGGCAAAGTTCGATGATGGATAGAGTCCTTCTTGTCGGGTCGACAGCAGGCCGTTGTAGTTAACGGCCATCGATCAGATTGGTGTGATGTAAAAAGTGGCGTTCCCCGAGGCACTGCGTTGGGCCCGATTTTATTTCTGATGTATTTCAATGACATTGATGATTCCGTTGGCGGCACTCTACACAAATTTGCAGACGACTCAAAGATGTTACGTCGGATTCATTCACATAACTCGCTGACAAATTTTGATGCGGCTGATCTACAGTGCGAAACTGATGCATTCTCGGCTTGGGCAAAACAATGGTGTATGTCATTTAGTGATCACAATTGTGTCTGCATTCATTTTGGCTGTAATAACCCTTGTCATACATACCAGGTCGATGGTATAGTCATTCCAAATAAAGCGTTTGAAAAGGACATTGGCGTGATAGTGTCTGCTGAACTGAAACCATCTCTGCATTGTGCCGATGCGGTGCGTCGGGCAGAGCATGTTTTATGGTGTATTCCTGAATATGCCGGTTTTTCTCATGCTGTTCCGATCCCTTGTACGGTCCATACTCGAGTATGTTTCCAGTGCATGGTGTCCTCACCACCAGAAAGATATCAAGTTGATCGCTGATTGATCCAGCGCCGCGCAACCCGATTCGTCCCAGGTCTTTCTGATTTGCCGAATGAAGCTCGTTTACGTGCCCTGGGTTTGCACTTGGGCTACTCGCTGTTTCCTTGCTGATCTCGTATTTCTTTACAGTGCGATTCGTGGTAACTTCGATTTTCGCGTCAGCGATTGGTTCGAGTTTGCGAACGATGATCGATGGCGTGGCCATCCCTATAAGCTGCGACATCGATTGCGCCCCAGGTTGGACTGTGCACGTTACTCCTTCGCGTATCGGGCTGTCGAAGCCTGGAACAACTTGCCGGCAACAGTTGTTGGTGCACCGACGGTCGCTGGTTTCAAGTCACATCTCCACCAGTCCGGGTGCCTTCCAGAACTGTAGTCCGCTTCGCTGTGCCAAACAGTTTCAGAATCGGTGAGCTGCAAAAAGAAGTCATTGTGCTCAATACGTCGAAATAACCGTGATTCGATATCACGGTTTCCCAGGTGATGACGGCGACATCTCACGATTAACCGACATCGCCTGGTCAAAAGTGATTTCAAAGGTAATATTTACATAAAGGATGAATCGCCCTACAAATGATATCAACAAAATCCATGCATTTATAGCGGTTTCAAAGATGTGCAGCTTTCTTCTATTTTAGGTTTATTGGAAACTTCAAAGCCCATTTTTAACCCAACCCTGCAGCATAAATCGGCTACCCCGGTGCACCGTGTGCAGCTATGTAGAGGGTTGGTTGCTCCAAACAATAAACCCAACGTCACCTATATGGCTCGAGGGCTTGCTTAGATATTGCTAATTTCGTCCATTTCGAGTCTCTTGAGCCCATTCAAAGTCATTTTAATCTTCCCATGTGGCGTAAATAAAGACTAATATCATATGGCCGTTTTCATGTATTTCTGGTCTCATGGACCCTTTTAAAACCGTTTCGGACGCTAATCATCCTGGACACAATGGTTATTGGTTACATTGCACAAATATAGGCTTATATACAATTTTATAGTCTTATATTGCTCCATATATTGAGCTTGACTTGGCTGAAATATCACCACCGTCGCTGAGACACAGAGAAAACAATGCTTTGTTGGGCCACTTTGTGACCCAACCCGAGTCCCTTCGACCCTCTTTTACGATCTAAAGTAGCTGGAATTCGTTTTTACGTTTAACTAACTAAACATAGATTTTACCCTTTCGAATGACCTATCGCGCGAGTCAGTCAGCCGGGTAAAAGTTAGTTATTCGTGTCACCCCAAGAACCGACACCATCAAAATATACCTCTCTGGCCAGTGAGAATTCCTTACTACGCTCGTTTCACTAACTACTCAGAATACAATACACTTATAGATACAGCTAAAAAACCACATCAGTTCAATGAATGATCTTTCCCCTATTATGATATCACATTGTCATTGTTCGTTAAAGATTCGGCATAACATTCCATCGTTTAGTGGTATAGCATAAATTAATATCCCTGCAATAAAATTACGTTTCTATTATACTGAAACGTTATCATATTTCATTAAAAGCTCGGTATTGTATACTGCCGCGTAAAAAATATAATCGAAACCCACATCTCATCAAATGAACCACCGTCATTATTCTTAGACTCGACATAAAATCATGCAACAGAGCATTTTTGTTATGCAAGAAAAGTAACAAAAATGAATGAGGTCTAGTGTAAAACTAAATCATTACTATATTTATATTGTTACGATCACAATAATCTTGAATAAGTAACACATGCATGTAAAATACACGCTTGTCTTAGACGGACAATCTCATTTGGTAAGCAATTATTATTAACTTACCGTGCACCAACTAGCTTGACCTTGGAAATATCAAAAAGTCTGTCAGCCGTATCGCAGAATAAGATAGCTTGTTGGCTTAGAAAGTAAGATATTTTCTTAAACAACAAATATATTAATGCATTATTTGTTAAAAGGACTCGATAGCATGGGAATGCTAGAAATTAAAATAATATACATGGCACAATACATGAAAATTGCATACATTGAAAAATTGTCTCAAGTATGATGAATGCTAAGCATTCCAAGAACAAAGTTGTACTTCTAAACGATTGATCTCTCGGTCATTAGTTTATTTTAAAGTAGAAGAGGAGTAACACTCTATATAATACATACATTTCATTTCGTTACTCTATTTATCAAAATCCACATACAGTGCCGTTCAGTCACGGCCGGCGTTAAGGTATGAGGTATACGGTAATAGTCAGTTGACGATGATAGTTTCAGATGTTAGGTTGTTAAATAGATATATAACCGAATCACAAACGTTTGCTTGAGGAACAAAGAAAACAAAGACTTATGCTCTTGACAAACAGAGGCTGTGTAAAGGACCAATTAGGTCTAAACACCTTGAGGCCTCTTATTTCCATATCTATCTATCTAAGGTATGAGGTGCCCCCGGATGATGTGAGAGCCCTCCTGAGGTTTTACTCCGCGCACCAAACGCAGTTAATTTTGTGAATTTCGGCAAAACTTGCGAAGAAGTCAGTAAAAAATGGTATAAATAAACAAAAATTGACGAAAATTTTAACAAAAACTCAGGGAAAGCTAGCAAGAGTAAAACCTTCAACGCTTCCATTCTGGAGACAAATGCAAACACTGGCCTCATCGAAGTGGTAAAAAGTTAAAAAAAATATGAAGGACAGCGTGGTGCTCCCCGGTAGCGCGGGGGGTCGTAGGACTCTCCAAACACCGGCAGTTAATGGCGGAGAATACGTTTATATATGGCTAAAATATACAAATCAAACCTATATCGTAAAATCCCGAAATCACAAGCCAAATTGACCGAACATCGGTGTTTTGGCGAAAATACACAAGTACAACAAATTTATAGTGGATTGCGTTTACTAAAACTTTGCAATATTTCATTATAAATCAAAGTATGCCCGAAGCAGCCGGGACGGGGACTTAAAATTTTAGCTGGAATAGGAATCGAAACCTGGTCTTGTCAACAGTGTGAAGTATAGTCAAGTATCAAGAGCCTCTACTAACCCTAGAGAAGTTGGCCATTATAGGGTTATTTAGCACTGTTTGTATTGCTTTAGATGTAAACTGATACTGTCTATGCCCCTTTGACTGCTGCAAGGCGTTATAAATGCTAAATTTTGGCAATAAAATTTTGTAAGTACGGTATCTTTCCATTCGTTGTGCGTCCAAATGCGCATAAGGCGGACGAAATTGCGTACGTCTGCGTCAAAACAAAATTGCGTACGTCCGCGTCTAAAATCAGATTTGTCCGCGTCCAGTCGAAATTGCATCCACCCGCCTCAGTACTTACTTTTGATCGTGACTGTACATAGTAGGTCCCTGAATTAAATTGTTTATTTAATTGTAATTTTCTTGAAAGTCGTGATTTATAAATTTCGACTGTTTACACCAAGCGTTCTTTTGATATTAATAAATTGTTAAGGTTAACAATTCCTGCATGATTATACGAAAAAACCTGCTGGAAGTAACAGCAACTTATCCAAGCTGCAACGCGAAATCAAGAAGCGAGATGTTTTCAAAATTTCTCAACCTTGGGATAGCCTCTGTCATCTGTAACAAAATTTGGGATCAAAATGCTCGTAACATTACCAGTGTATCTTAGAATTGACAAAACACATCTGACTGATGCTGTCACAAGATTTAGCAGAATTTCGACTCAACTCATGACCCTACTTTAGTAGGTGGGCCGTAGTAGACCTTTTCCACACTTATGAAAAGAAACCACTATTGATTTGGTGAGAATTACAGCCACTATTTCTTTCTTGCTATATGGTGAATGTTTTTTGCTTTGTGGGCATTTAAAGATACATAGTTCGATTTGTAACGTTACAATAGTCAAGGAATAGCAAGCCATGTTCTCGCTGTATCCTGTCATCTAGACAATTACTAGTGTTACACAATTTATTCTTAGCAGTGTGAAATGCTCGAAACTGGTTTTATTTATTATGCGCATAAAATTATAACGACAGACTTGGTTGTTGCTGTTTGTCGGAAGGCACTAAGCACAGGGTACGCACGCAATTTCCCTTGTTTCCGTTTTTCCCTGTCTACAAAGGGACCCATTAAGTAGAAAACGCTGGCTGTAGCTTAAATAAAAACATAGCTAACAAATTCCGGACCACAGAGTGCTTCAACAAATATTAATATGTTCATGTTCGTGTTAGATTGACTAGCATTGTCTCAGTGTGCCTTATATACAGTTTAATACAAATCAAGAAATGGCATTTGGAAATATAACAGCTAATTAAAGGTATGTACCTGAATAACACAAAGACAGAAAATATTTTGTTTTATGTTATACAAATAGCATCAATAGGTGCTGCACTTAAGGTGTAGTTTTTTTACATAATATTGACCAGGCGCTGAAGAGCTTTTGACAAATTTCGCGATGCAGATATACGATAGACCTGAAACAGAGACGTCGATTCCAGCAAAAATTATGCAGAACCAGTACACGGAATCAGAATTCTGTTACTCGCTGAAGTACGGTGTAGATATACTCCATTATAACTAGTTATATGACCAGAAATCTAAATCAAAAAGAAACATTATGAATGCTTACGGTTGATCTGCCACTAAAACAGACCATATGCAATCTGATGCAAAACCGAATCCATGGCACATCTGGATCCATAAGAACGAACAATTTAGGCCAAAACTCGCATAACAATGAATTTTTATCAGGTATCACAACGTTACTTGTACATAGGTTTGTTTTTAGGATATAATTTCAGCCAGCGCTTAAGCAGCAACACCAATAAACGTATAACAGCTGTAATGTTTATTACAGATGGGTTTACTCCAGGTAATAACAACCATTAAATCACATAATGTTTCTTTGAATCTTAAGCGATCGTAGGAACATAAAGTTAAAATTTTTTACCTAATCTAAAGTGATAAAAGAGCACAGACTCCAAATTTCACCTTCGCGTTGTCTTGAAAAGGTTATTTATTTCGAAATATCATCACTTAAATTACCTGAAAACAAACCCGGCGGAGTGATCTAGCGCGCCGTCTCACCCTGTCAATCTAGAGGTCAGCGGTTCAACTTACGTTGGTACGCTTTTATGTTTTCAGTGGATTTTGTTGCAGGAAATATATATGAGCACATGATGTTAACACAAAAAATAATATTAATAGACTATTACAAAATTTATTAATTATTTTGGTCAGAAAACGGAAACGATTTTATAAAAACATATTGTTCATTTATGTATGGGCGCTTCGCCAGTGAAAAGAAAAGATTTGCCAATGTAAATTAACCAAAGTGGAGCCTGAATTTTTGCGAGTGAATAACACGTAATGGCACCCGCTTCGCACCAAAAACGCCACAAATGGCGGCTGCCAGTGTCTCCAATTAAAAAGTCAACAATAAATGATTTTGCGGTGACAATTATTATGAAATATATGCTTTTGAAACAATTTAACCCAAGACTGACAAGCTGCATGAAATTACATAATTGGCGCGCTAAGATCATACAAACATTGTGTAATGGTTAAAAAAGACTGGACAGATCACAAAATGATTCTTACAACAATGGAAACCCTACGGTTCCCAAGAAATATGTAGTGTGGCCACCTTGACGCGTTATATACTTTAAGTCGGATTGTTCATATACATTATACACAGTTACTATCTCCGCTTATTTCAATTTTGACACTGAATGTTTTTTAATTTATCGATTACTGCTCATACCAAATGTTCAGCATTTAAACCGTTGTTCGCACAAGCGAGGAGAAATGGAGAGTGTGGCTAATCTGCATTTAGTGACCTTTTCAAAGCTATAAATTGAGCTTCCTGAGCCTGGCCCACTAAAGTCCCAGAAAATGAAAAATACACTGGTAATACATCAAGGACAACACTATAAACCGTTAAACCTCACAGGCATCTTTCATTTGTTCCTCGAACGAACAATTTATAAATCAAAGTTATTAAGAATACTTATATCTTTAAGCGTCCATATGTTCATGATGTAAGCAACTAGCGTTTCTATATGGTATACACACAAATAACGGTTATCGCATTCAGCAAACCCGACAAACTATATAACAAGTCAAGTCCTCCACGTACAACTGAATTTGTGGCAAAATCTGAATATTCTTGCTCCAAAAATTCCTAGAGGGTTCAGCATGGTTAAGGACATGCTTAACATGGGTTTGAAACAATGAAACCAAAACTTTTAACGGATAAAATAACGTTTAGCCCATCGCTCGCCTCATTCAAGAAAAACCGACATCAATATTCTAAGCATTTCACTTTTACGGTGAATTTAAACTTTGGGTCATTAGCTCGAAAACGACAATTTTGACAAAAACATACCAGCAAAATCATTTGATTTACAATAACAATCGAAGTATGAAATGGTGCAGTCAAAAGGGGCTATTTGAAACGTTTTAAATTTGGACTCCCCATAACAGTGAACTAGGTACCGGTAGAATACTGTGATTTTAGTTCAACAACCATTGTACCTTACTAGACAGAATCACCAGAAGCCTTGAACCTACATAATGCCTATCTACACACTCACAATAGCGATTCACAACTTCTTTTCCAAAAACCAAAATTAAAAAAGAGCAGGCCAACTGAATATAAACCATATATTTCCGAAAGTTACATATCTCTCAAAGTTTTTTGGGAACATATTTAGATTTATCAGCTTTCCGACAAAACATTTCGAACTGGCGACGGATAACATCGTGTATATAACCAATATCATTTCATAACCAACGATGTATCAGTATTTTTGCAATCGTTACACGAACTGAAAACATATTCTTTAATTCTTTACTAGTTGTCCAAATGTTTCCAGTCAAAAATAAAATCTACGCCCTTAGTTGTTCAACGCTATCGCAAATATATGACTTATATCACTGTCATATTCTGTTGAGTAATAGTTTGTTATAAGTTCCAAATAACCCCGTACCTATATATTTGTGGAGCTATTTCAAATACATACCAAGTACTTAATAAGTATAGATAGGAAAATTTCGAAAAAGTGTATTTGATACTACAGCTTCCTTAAGTTTTAACCATCTTAATTAAAACTTCCGTTGAGATTTTGTAAAATAACACATATCCTCAATAAAGCGCATTTTGGTGGCTATATCAAACACAATATATAAAACAATTTTGTCACCGCGGCAAAGATTCCAATGAAAAGTTTACTACAAAGTTATGTTTACATACCCTTTCTCTATCCACCATAGTAAGGTGCATATGGTTAATAATGTTGAAACAAGATATCATGAGTTCAACTAAAACCATTTCACTGTTTGTTTCGTTTCGTTTCAAATAGGAAATAGCTTAATGCTACATTTTTATGGCTCAGAATATTAAAAGTGTATTTTATAACGTTCCATGTTAACTTTCTTGTTCGTAGATACCGCAGAAACAATTAAGATTCCTGGTACGATTATCATCAAAAAATGGCTTGATGAGACAAATGTCATACCATCCAAAAATAAAACAATAGCTTTTTGAACGTACATCACAAGTGTCGACTTTGTCAGAGTTTTTCGCCCATTTGACTACCGCCAGCAATCGTAAAAACAACTGCCTTGTGCTGTGCGCAAAGCGATCGATACTGACTTTCCTGAAAAACCTTTTAATGACGTAACAGTGTGTTAATGTTTTTTCAACTAAATGTCCAGTTTTGGTTAGCTGCTTTAATTTTAGTAGGCACAAAGTCTGACATGATCAAACTGCGAAAATCTATCAGCACTAATGAGACAGATCTCTAAACATCTAAATTGCTTGCTGGCAGTCAGGGTTCCACCAATAGGTGTTACTGCAGCACTAGTTTGCATAGGCACATAAAAATTATAATCATTTCAGCTAGATTTCGACGTTTGTAGTAAGACAAACACCGTGAAGCATATATTGTTTATATCATTTTATTCTGTGTGTTAATGTATATATACATAAGTCCCATCTAGGATTTTTTCAAAGCGGACCCTGGGTCTAGCTTGGGTCCGCCAAATTTTTTTGGGTCCACAGCTTAAACACTGGGCCATGATTTGCAATTTTTGGCTCGAGAATTTCACTATTTTTTACACAATAACGAAACGTAATTACGAAACGCAATTTTACATTATTACATAATTACAAATACATAAATTATTTTCTGCCTGTCCCAAGTCAGGTTATAGGATGAGGGCCATCCATGGAACTAGCAGCAAGCAACTATATGCATATGTAAGCACAAACCGCTGAAAGCCTGCACTTTGTAATAAAATTTATTAGCAGATCCTATGTCCCAGAACCCGAAACTGCCCTAGAACTAGGGTGGCTCCAGCAAAAAAATTTGGGTCCAGACCCACCTGTGGACCCAAAAAACCTTGGTCCCAACAGTTTACCGCTGGATCCTCAAACAGGTGTCTTTACTGAATGAAGAATTGGTAAGTGTTACAGGGAGACATGCTACTTTGTCTGAGTTTCCTGCCTCTTTGAATGGCGAGGAATGACGCACACTATGCTAATCTAGATTTTTCAAGGTGCCACTGTCTTTCAAACAAATATTAAAAGGTATAAAATAAATATTCGGTTACACCAAATCATAAGCGAGAATCGCCCAGACAGGTGATATATAATTAGGTCCAAAACGGAACATAACATTATTTTTCTCAAATCCAACTTCCTTTAGCTATATTATACACACTGTACCATATATAGCAACATACTATACATACGGGACAGTCAAGCCGCAAGCAGTATGAGACTGTTGGGACGATGCTTTAACTCAACATATACCTTCTGGCGATATCCTCTATAAGTTTCTATTTACACGCTTCTGCATAGTTATATATATGCGCATACATTCACTGGTACTTAAAATCCCTTAGAACTTGCTCAAACATTAATTAACAAAATGACTACCATTTTTGTAAAATCTGAAAATCTAGTAACAGGCTAAAATACGAAATTGTGCATATAATTTGATGGATTTTTTAATTGCCAAATGGAAATGAATAATATATCTGATTTATAATGTATCTGAAATTTCGCGAAAGAATTAAAAACTAGACGGTGGGCAAATCCACAAATGCAAAGAGAGCTGCATCATTGCCAGCAAGGAATATTTATAGTCACCGGTATGATTGGTGAATAACCTGATCGTTTTTGTAACCTCCGAAATTTTTGAAACGGGGCGAACGTAGCGAGAAGTGTTTCCTCAAACAGCGCCTGATTAGGAAAGTCTGTCCGTCGCATAAATCTCTCCAGATAGATAGACAAAATGATCAAGTTACTCTCATATAAAGTAATTTGATCCGCTGAGTCGATTGGAATGCTAATTGTCGTCTTCGATGCTCGGATAAAAAGTTTAAGGATCAGAGTAACCTCGGAAGTGCACCACTTCCAATATGAGCTTCAGGGTTCCAAAAATAAAAAAATTAAGTTAGTCTCATATACATATATATAAGGTAATTTCACCCGCTTAGTCGATTGGCCTGGTTAATTTTTGGTTCTGAGATTACGGTAACACTGATTTGGTGAATGTATTGAATATTTCCAAATACAATTTGTTTACGACTATATAAATACACAAACGGATAGTGCTGTTTATGTTACGGGTTTATACAAACTTATTTCTTATTCAAAACTGGGGCCGCAGGCCCAGGAGCCAGCGTGAATGAGCATCATCCAAGAACAATAAATAACCCGAAACAAGGTTTCAACCGCCGTGGAAATACTTTAATATAGACAGTGCTTCGTCATATACCATAAAAACTTTACCTTTCAACATCGGATTTTCTGGGCAGTAACTCCGACAGGATTGTCAGCTCCGAAAATATTCGCTGAGTCGCAGCATCTATTAGATGAGACAAGAGAACTACTGATGGATTTTGAGGTACCGCTGGTAACATAACGAGATTCTTATCTCGCTGGATTTCTTCATCAGACCTGTCATCTTCGTCACACATTACTTGAGAAAAAAGATTTTTACTAATACAGTATATAACAACACTGTTCAATTTCGGTTAACTGTAAATTAGCAAACGAACACTGAATAGACGTCTGATTACTCGCAATATAAGCGTGGTATCGATAACAATAATTGTTCCGACAAGATCCTCATCTGGCCATAACTTTGCGGATGCAAGTTTGGTTTATATTTGGTGCCTTCATTTTAGACAATCACTTGGAACTGACTAGCGCAACTCAAGCCGCGATACTTTATAAGTCAAAATCGAAACTAAATGTGCAAATATCAAGCTCACTACAAAAACAACTAATATTAAATTGACTGAGCTAGAGAGCAACCTAATGCACCTACTTGTTATTTCACCACGATTATATATGTTCGCGACTTATATCGTGGAAACTTGTTTTCCGCCATTTTTTGTTGGGCTAGTTGTACGCCGAATATGTGAGTAAACCAGTGAAGCGAAGAATTCTTACAAGCCGTGACAGTGGTGAAATTTGATAATGTCTGTTATCGGAGTGTGCCAGGCATAACTCAACTTTGGCTGAACGTAATGATTCGTTCGCTCGTTCATTTGAAAGTTCGGCTCTTAGTTAGACGCAAAGCATGATTCCAACATCTTTTTCCAGAGAAAACAAGCCAAAGGGGCTCGGGTAGGGTCCCCAAGAGACCCAAAAATAATGTTACTTAGTGTACCTCGGCAGCCTGTGCAGATACCTAAAATTATTTGGGTTTACCTTGCAGAGCAAATAAGCCTCTATAGGATTTCATATATATATAATCTGCATCTACTTTGCTGCCTAGTTGTACTAATTGAATTCGAGTGGAATGAGCGAACGAACCGAGGTCATTCCACTCGCGAGCGAGAGACACGAGAATTTTCAATTTTGGTTCTGGAGGGGGGGGTTGAGGAGGTCCTGTCTATGTGTGCGTGTCTGTCGCCCCTGGAACTCGATAATGGTTGGACGGATTTTGATGCAAGACAGCTTATTCGAACCGCAATGGTCGATTTAGGTGTGGTGACGGAGCCGGATTTTTGGATTTTTCCCGTGGGAAAAGTTATGGAGCAAAATGACGTCATTTTGGCCCATTTTCGGGCACCCCCTCAAGTTTTTGCGACTTTTCTCAATAAGTAAACGATATATCCACAAACTAATAGGCCTATTCCATGTAGCTTTACCAGGACTTTCCAATGATATATAACAAATTTTTCAACTACTTCCCAATCTGGAGTCTATAAGCTTATAGTTGGCGCCAAATTTCATATTGTCTGATATCATGTGTGTTTTTTGTTGCTTTTAGTGTCTCTTATGGGTTTTCTGGGCAGATAAACTCATTGCAAGTGTTAAAAATATTGTTGGGCAAATATTTTTTACACTTCTGGTTCATACTTGGCAGAAAAAAATGACGTTTTCGAAAGTTTTGGTGAGAAGTCGTGGGAAAAGCAACTGAATGTGTGTTTATTGTTGGTTTTAGTGTCGGATATGGGGTTTTCTGGGCCGACAAACTCATTGCGAGTGTCAAAAATATTGTGTGGCAAATATTTTTCACACTTCCGCTTCGGAGGATTGTTCTCACCACTCCAATTCTGGCTCGCAAGCGAACTTCACTAGTATGTAAATAGTATTTATATAGGTCAAAACGAGTTCTAAATTAGGCCTATGAGACCCAAAATACACGAAAATGGCAATATTTCTAGATTTTGTAAAGCCAGTCATCCTCTGCTTAGCTGAAAACGGCGTACTGTTATCACTTACGCTGCAGGGATTGTGTGTTTTCCATAGGCATGGACCTAAAATACTCGAAAACCGCATAATTTTTTTGTGTTATAGTATGTTGCTTGCATAATAATCTCTGCCTAAATGTCATACTCCATCGCAAACAATATGCTTTGTTAGCTTCGTTAGGGGTTGGCGAGCCCCCTTTTAATTATGTCTTATAAGAATTATCGCACATTGGGAGAGTCACATACGATAAATCGGACTTTGGGGCACCGGAAACAAGACTAGCCCAATTTTAGGGGTGTAGGAAGCTACTACAATAATGACAATAGTGCTCGTAAAGTCACTAGACTGCCCAATTTGATCAAGTCTGGACTTAGATCGCACTTTGTGCAAGCCAATTGCGAAAATTCGAATTTTGTCCCTCCCGCTCGAAACACGATTAGGCCAATTTTAGGAGTATAGGAAGATACATAGGTACTCAACATATTACTCAAAATGTCACTATAGTCCCCAATTTAACGAAGTTTGAAAAAACAAGTCTAAATACCAGGGAATAACCGGAACCAGCAACCCGAACCGTCCATTTAAACCGGATTCGGAACCGGAACCTGGTCATCGAAACTTATATAGCAAAACAAATGAAGGAAGAAATGAAGATACAGTGGATTTAGAATGTATTAAAAATTACTTTTACATTAAACTTAATGTATTGCGATGGCATTATTGCTTTTCTGAAACTTTAAAGAGACTGAGGAAGCTAATGCTTATTGATAGATCAATATGTCGCTTTTTGGACACCCACAGCAAAACATGCCATCCACTATAACCCTTGTGTATATTGTGTCAAACTGAATGTGCTTACAACGCATGGAGTGTAGAATAAACACTTTCGCCATGTGTCCAGCCGCCTCCCTTTACTACACATAAGTCTGTTACATCTTTTGTAGGAAACTTGAAATTATTAGTTTCTATGGTTCTATGAAAAATATTAGAAGGTAATTTTCTAACCTGCTTAGAATGCTTAGACTAGCGTTGGGCAACCAGTGCACATCAGTTGGTGACAATGATGATAAATTTCCAAGCAGAATGCTATAAATGAGACAAACCTGACTAGAGAAGGCAGGTTTTTTCAAAAATTGTACTGTTCAAAAATTTGGTCATTAATAACAGTGAGTCTTCATTTTTAAGCATGACTGGTCTATTTTACAATTAGCTATTACCGCTTAGACACGCCCTTACACGTAATCAAACTAGCATATATTACATAGGTATATATATGTGGATGCATTACTTAAGCTATATATACATACATAACTTAAGTGTCTGGTGTACTATTTTATATATACATATGAAAACTAGCTTATGAACATTACGAATCATATAGTCTTAAGAATTGCAAACAAAACTCGGTTTCGAACGATGGTTTTGGTGGGGTTAAATGTTCCTGTTCATTTACTGGCCTGTCCACAGTGGGGGGGTGGGGGGAGGGACCCCGCCCCACTTTCCAAATCCCCCCATGTTCGTGAGATTTTCCCCCATGTCCGTCCCCCCACTCAGCCGAAACCCACCATGTTCAACTAATTCCAAAAATTTTTATGTCTGAAAATTTATGTTCTTTGTTTGCAAATTGTTTTTTAAACATTAATTACCACTATTTATAATGCTAAAATATTGTTTTTTAGCTTGAAAGTACGTTCACAGTAGTAAAAATGCATGAAAATATGGAAATATTTTGTATTTTTAAGCAAAATTTAACCCCGCCCCACTTTGAAATTTCCCCCGAGAATGAACATGGGGGCCCCCCGAAGTTTCCCCCCCCCCACTTTTCGGAGGGCTGTGGACAGGCCAGATTTATATGGTCATTTTTAAAATTTGGTGTTCATTTATAAGAAATTATGTTCAAAAGAACATGTTTTTGACCAAAAAACGCTGGTCAAAAGTGGGACGGCGGCATTTTCGGCTTTTTGTTAACAAATTCCTGCAGGTTGAGATATAAAATTCCTACTGAAATTATGTGCCCTACTTACATTTCACTCGGCAAAGTGCCGAGTTAATGTTTTCTTTTGCTTGGTTGTATTGGAACTTGATCATTGTAGATATATATTACATGTTTGGAACACAGATATAGCAAAAATGTGGAAAATTTTTAAACAAAATTTTTAAAGCGGAATTCCAGTTCCGGTATGGTGTTTGCCCTTTGCCGGAACCGCAACCGGAACACGGCTTTCGTCGGAACCGGAATTCCGGTTACTCTCTGCTAAATACCTAGATTTAACCAAAAAGTGGCAATTTGGATATTTCAGGTATCCTAGAGGACCCCATCGGGTGCTAAAACCCAACCAGAACCCAACATGATGCCAGAGAAGCGGCATTTGGACAAAATTTACTTCAAAGAGAGCAACAACCAAGTTTGGCCCAAAAAATCGACCTACGTACCTAAATCAGGCCAAAATGATAAAACACAATCGCTTAGCTAGGCCAGTTAAACTTAGAATTTTCTAGAGAATTGTTCATCATTTTCAAAATTTGCCTGGTCCCACAAGTTTCAAAATACCTCAATAAAATTTTTAAAGTACTCTTCGGCCAAAACTTCTTGTATCGGATCTTTGAATTTATTTCTGGTTCCCGAAATATATTCACTCAAAGCCCACAAAGTGTGAAAAATTGCTAAAATCGATCGAAAGTAACTCAAAATTCATACTTAATGCCATAGTAGTTCACCATTTTTAATGTTAGAATAAAAACAATTTTTTGGTTGATCCATTGTATATACCCATAAAGAAAGCAAAAATATTTTGTTTGGTTGGTAAGATTTAGTTCAAACAAAACTTCAGTGCACCTCTAATAAAACTTTAAGACCCTATTTTTCCCTAAAATGGCCACATTTGGCTGGTTTTGAGCGATAACTCGACTCAATTTTGGAATATTGAAAAACAACGAAGTATATATTTTTCTGTAATGGCGCAGGATGCGTCGACTCGTACCAAATTTGACACAATCATACAATATCGTTGACAATTTAAAAGTGAAAAAAGCGAATCCAAAAACTAATTTATGTAATCGAAGGTTTCCCGGTATCTCAGGAACTGCTGAGCGAAACTAGTAGAACTAAAAATTGTTCGATTACTCTGCATGAGACCTATAGTTGCCAAAATCATCCATACATCCTGGGAAAGTATTCAAATCTATTTCAAAAGCTTCATTACAGCTACATCCCTATAATATTTGAAACAGTCAGTAACAGGGTACTTAGTGTTTTAGAACGAATACGTAAGTAATAGGCCAATGTTTTGTTTGTTAAAGTTTTGCATGCGTTGCCAAATCCCCAATTTTGTATTGTCTTATATTTTGATGGATGGGTGGCACGCCGAACAGGTAATCGCCAATCGCTGACGACAGAAGAGGGTGGTAGGCTACGCGCTTTTTCTTTACTCCTGCATAAACAAAGGAAGGTAGGTGCCTCGCTGGTTATGCATCAGGGGATAGCAAAAATTCCGGTCCCGGCGAAAATCATGTTTTCGTTGTGGTTCCGGCAAAAGGCAACATCACACCGGGGCCGAAATTCCGGTTTAGAATTTTCCACATTTTTGCTTCATCTGTAGTCCAAACATGTAATGTATATATACATAATGATTAAGTTCCAAAACAAAACAACAAAAAAAAGAACTCAGAAAATTACCCTATGAACTATGATTGTGTTCGACAAGCCAGCAGGTGAACCTGACCTTCCCGTACGACCTGAACGTTATATATACTTCATTTAGGCCTAGCGGCAGAAGCTTGTAGACGAATGTATATATTCGAAAAACAACAGCCGACTGAAAAGTTGTGTAGTGGTGGGATTCGATCCCACGACCTGAATCCGCAAAAAGGCGCTCCCTGCATTTCGCTACTAAGTACTAGCCCAACTAAGCTATTCCTAGCGTTATTTCGGTTACTTTTGTTGGATTTAGGTGTGGATTATGATTTATTATGGCGGCTATCGGATTATTAAAAGGCGACGCGATTCGTCACTCGAAGATGTGTGGTTCGTACGCGTGGCCAGTAGTATGCCGGTGGGAATTATTGAAAGTCCCCTCCTTGGCGCACGTTACTTAGGTCAGCGTACTTTATTCCTTTGGCGTTGCAGCGTGACTACTCGAATTACTCGCTATTCGTTTTCGATAAGCACAAAAAAGCCAACGTTAGAAGTTTTATTCAAAGTTAGAATAATACGGGATAGTTATGGATATGCCACTTCGATATATACTCGTAGGCCACAGTTAAGTCACTTGCTTTCAAGTTATCGAATATTTAGCCCCCTCGTATACTAGTAAGTTTGCCGATTCTACTTCGCAACTCCAAATATGTTTAGCGCTCAGTGGTTGAAAACCCGTTATAAGTTGATTTAGGCTCAGTCTCAATGAACTTTGCTTTCGTTGAGTACGCCTTGCACTGAATATTTTTCTCAGACTCAAGATTGAGCGCACTATTATTCTGAGTAAGTAATCTGATACTTACAAGCAGGGTATGTATTAAGTCCTCTTGTGAGGTTTGGACGGGGTCGCCGGACGGTTGGACTCGCACGTTTATCTGAATACCTTAACCTCTGCCTTAGAATTATGCTATTTAATTTCCATAGAGCGACCAGTGGCCGGACGGTTTACTGTTGGATCCTAAGTAACTGATAACTATTACTTTCCCTTGTGGGTTCTTTCGTAGTCGCCTGACGGTTGAACTCGCACGTTTATTTCGTTACCTTATCCTTTTCCTTACATTTACGCTAATTAGTTTCCTTATGTTAAAGTTCCCGCTGCCAGACGGATGAGCTAGGCGCGTGTTAATTCCAATACAATTACGATTGGGTTAGGCTGTGCTCTCACTATTTTATTTGGGAATTTATTAAGAATAGAGTAGGCTAGTAACTAGATAAATACCAACATGTGTAGCGTATTTTTGGCTCAACGTTAAGCTTTGACAAAGTTTAGTGCTAGTGTTTATCGGAATCCAGTTGCTATTTCACTCCACCGTAGGTTTCCTCCAATGATTCACTTACAGACCTCGCGCTATCAATCACCCGGCAAAACCAGAAAGCCAGTATTAAAACCAGTAAAGCATATGACGTTCATGAACAATAGCGTAAAATTCAAATATAAGAATCAAGTATTAGCTAAGTACTCCAATTCGGCAATTGAACAAAGTCAAAGATTCGATAAAATAAACTCAAAAGTTGGGGATATTCGTGTATTACGTTTTATAAAGATAACAACCATCCAGAGTGTAGTGTAGGCTGCTCGCTCGTAAAACTGGTCACCTCACTGCATGGAAGTCAACTCCAGACTGACAAAGAAAACGAAAAGAACAGCTAACACATGTTAGCTATTAAAACACACGCATGCTATTTATGGAAATTACAGGGAATAACCGGAACCGAAAGCAGCAGCTGAATTAACCATAATAGAAACAAATAGGGCTGTGATGCGCTACGAGTATTTAATAGCTAAAACCATAAACAGGGACTCGATATCATTTTGGGGTTATGTAAACAGTCGTCTTGAGTCAAAACCAAGCATAGGGCCACTTAGAAGAAGTGACGGCACAGTGATAACTACAGATATAGATTGCGCCGAAGCCTTGAATACGCATTTTGCTTCAGTATTTGTCGACGAAGACCTGTCAAACCTACCAGTACTTACCCCTGCATCGTTACAGAAATTATCTAACATAATAGTTACTACGCAGTCGGTAATGCACAAACTGAAAGTTATTAAACACGCAGCACCCGGCATCGATAAAATTTTTAATTTTATAATCCATGAAGAACTATGTCTCTCGCTCACCACATTTTTAATCATTCACTGCAGACCAGTATCAATCCGACAGATTGGAAACTGGGTTTAATTACTCCTATATATAAAAAAGGTTGTAAGTGCGATGTAAATAATTACAGGCCAGTTAGCTTGACTGCTGGTTGTAGTAAAATACTAGAATCTATAATAGCCGATTATTTAATTAAACACGTCACAGATAATTCTCTGTTGAATAAAACCCAATTCGGTTTTCTACGGAAACGTTCTACAACAATCCAACTTATTGACTATCTAGAATGGGTGATTAAAGTAGTAAACGATGGAGATTTCGTGGATGCCATATACGTCGACCTTCAGAAAGCCTTTGATCAAGTAGCCCATCACCGACTTATTATCAAACTAGAATCACTTGGTATCAGTGGTAACATGCTCCAATGGACCAACAAATTTTCTAACAGGCAGAGAACAATGCGTTGTTATTAATGGTAGCAAATCAGGTCGGGTTCCAGTAGGTAGTGGAGTCCCTCAAGGGACCGTCTTGAGTCCAATTCTTTTATTCTTATATATTAATGAGGTCGATAATCATATCTACGGTGCATTACGTAAATTCGCTGACGGCTCGAAACTATTCAGTCGCCTGCATGCACATCCTTCTCTAACAAACTTTGATATTAACGACTTACAAAATGACATTGATGCCTTTTCCGAATGGGCAAACATTTGGTCGATGAAATTCAGCGTCAGTAAATCTACATGTCTTCACTTCGGCCGAAACAACCCGTGTCATACGTACTTTCTAGATGGCCTAGGTATTCCAAACAAGTAACGAGAAAAGGATCTTGGTGTAACCATATCATGTGACTTAAAACCTTCGGCACATTGTTCCGACGTAGTGCGTCGTTCAGAATATGTACTGTGGTGTATTCGACGATCATTCAAATATATTAATAAGCATGTTTTCGTCATGTTATATCGTTCGCTTATTCGTGCCCGCCTCGAGTATGCATCCAGCGCTTGGTGTCCCCACTATAACAATGACATTAAATTAATTGAGCGCGTGCAACGACGTGCCACCAAAATGGTTCCTGGACTTCAAGACTTATCATACGAACAGACTTCAAGCTCTGCAGTTACAAACATTGAAAACTCGACGATTTCGGGCGGATCTGATACTTCTGTATAACATCATTCATGGTAACATTAACTTCGATATATTAACGTGGTTTGAATACGTCAGCAACGACCGTACCCGCGGCCACCGTTACAAACTTCGCGCACGCGTAAATCCTCGTTTCAACTGTGCTAGATTCTCATATGCCTATCGAGTTGTGAATAGCTGGAATAACTTACCCGACACTGTTGTTACATCTCCCACCGTCGCCACGATTAAATCATGCCTCCACACTTCCGGTGCCCTCCCAGAACTGTAGCCTGTGCTGCCGCCTCGTTGTCCTTATTGCAGGACGGCGGCGTCTGTTGTGAACAATTCTTCAATACGACGTATTCGACCGTGGTCATGTATCTCGGTCGATCGGGTGGCGAAATCGGTGTCCTACAGCGAGATTGCTGCCCAGTACGAAAGTGAATACGAAGGTGAATACGAAATTTACCGGAACCGGAACCGTCCATTTAAATCGGATCCGGAACCTGGTCTTCGAAACCTATATATAGCAAAACAGATGAAGGAAGAAATGCAGGCACAGTGGATTTAAAATGTGTTAAAAATAACTTTTACATTAAACTTAATGTATTGTGATGGCATTATTGCCTTTCTGAAACTTTAAACAGACTGAGGAAGCTAAATAATATTTATTTATCGATCAATATGTTAGTTTTTTGAGGCTGGTGCTTCTACTTCAATTCTAGTTACAAAGTTTACATGCGCACTGGCTCGTGCTTGCCGCAATTTCTGTTACCAAAGCATACACTAAGTACTTCTACGTAAGCCATACTCTGTTACCGAGTTGGACAGTTTAATTCGAACATACCCCGCAGACTTCTGAATGTGCAAAATAGCTGCTACAAGCATTGACCTGGGTTAGATTTGTTAACAAACTCCTGCAGGTTATTATGAAAAATTCCTACTGAAATTATGTGCCCAACTTACGTTCCACACGACAAATTGCTTAGTTAATCTTTTCTTTTGCTTGGTTGTATTGGAGCTTGATCATGGTATAATATATATTACATATGTTTGGATCACAGGTGAAGCAGATGTGGAAAATTTCAAACAAAATTTTTAAACCGGAATTGCGGTTCCGGTATGGTTTTTTCCCTTTGCCGGAACCGCAACCGGAACACGATTTTCGCCGGAACCGGAATTCCGGTTACTCCCTGGCAAATTAGTATTGAAACAAAACAAAACGAGGAACAAAACAAAAACCTAAACCCACGGACGCAGAAGGGAGGGAGGGATATAATTAACAAATATTCGACATTGCGTAGTGTCGGGGTCTAGTAGGCTACCAGGGCGTTTCTGGGAATAAAATCTTAATTTTTCATTTTTTCACTAAATACCTTATTACATGTTTCCCTAAGTTTTCGATTTTTCAAAATCTTAAAATTTATATAATTTAATTCCTTTTAGTTCCTAATTTGCATATTTTTGCTTTTGTATTTCTTATTAGCTAAGTATACGTAGTTAAGAGTTTAATTTTTATTTTTCTTTTCAGTCTTGATCTGAGTAGCGGCGAAGAAAGAATTGTCTTGTTATTGATTTTCTTTGTTTTATATAATCACCAAGTGGTTACCTAGCTAATAGGTTGTGTCATTATATTTCTTTTCTAACCGGAATCGAGTTACTTGGTTTTATAGTTTTACTTGAATTGATAAGGGAGCATTATAGCCGGATTGCGAAGGATGTGCTAGCTATTTGGACTATTTAACCGATCCATTATTGACGACGCAAAGAATTGCGTTCCTATTTCTAGTTGTGGTTATATTATTGGAAGGAGATTATACACGGCCCTTCTGTTACTTGGTTCGTATCTCCGGAAAGGCGCCTGTACTCGGGCTTTTGATCAATTATTGAACTGCAAGGAAACGCTATAGTCGGGTTTCCAATATATATTTGTCACAGCTTGCACGGAGTAGAGCATAATCTTGGACTTTAATTCGTGAAGTGGCATGCTAGAACATTTATTCACAGAGAAGGCGCTTAGGTAGAATGCTATAGGTATCTTAGAATCTTATTAATTATCTTAATTATATTAGTTCCCAATTCAGATCTTAGGTTCTATAACTATTTATTAAGAGTGGCACTGTACTAGGTTTATTAGTCCTAATAAGATATAAAAATTTCGCCCTCAAGTGTCGAGTGAGTGGTAACCAGGGTGAGAATACAGGTGGGTCTCGAACAAATTAGTAGTGTTACTTGTGGAATCTGGAAGCTAACCGGGGTCGACAAAGCAAGTAATACTAGTCTTGAGAATACCGGGGGAGTAAGGGGTTGGTTCGGACGACCAAAATCTCGAGTATTTCATACCCAAATACCAGTATAGCCAGCCTTCCGGGGGAATACGTTGAGTAAACTTCAACTATTCGGCAGTCGACCGCTATTGTTTAGTTCATCATAAATAGCCTACCAGCCTTCCGGAGGTAACTACAAACATAATATAGCCGGTATTTATTAGCGTACCGGCTATATTATGTTTGTAGGGAGATAAAGGGTACTCATAAAAACGTGCGTCGTCAGCCATCCGGAGGCGGTCGTACAAACCTCACATAAAATAGCAGGTAATCTAACGATAACGCTAGTAGCCTTAGGTACGCGCCTAGATTGCTTAGTGGTAGAAGAGTGTGCAGAATTTAACAGCTGTGAAGGAGCCGGTATCAAAATTCAGTGATCAGTGAGCGTGTTATCGTGAGGATAGTGAGAGCCAAAAGTTAAGAGCAAGGACTTTAGTTACTCAATAGCCAAACATTGTGTCACAGCGACAGGCCAAATTAGCTCATTATCGTGCCTTAACATTTTATCTGGTTCTGTAATAAACATTGTTAACTACGCGTATGGTGTTCGAGTATCTGAACCAGAGTGACGAGCCAAGCAAGATACACGCCGAAACGCGAAAGATAAGCCAAATACTGATCACGCAAAGAAGGACGCGCGCCGTATTCACGTCCCAGCGGCAATCTACTGACCACGCTTTGGACCACATAGTCTGCCGGTGACGAATCCCGTCCCTTTTTAATTACCGATAACCGATATAATGAAAAATCCCTACCCCCAGAAAATAAAACCATATAACACGCAGGAAAAGTACGATACACAGATAAAGCACTATGACCTCTGTTTCTCGGCAACGAACCCCCATCTTACGGTGACGAACAAGCTTTTGATAGCCACTGTACTTATTGCACAAAGGGTGAGAACACGGCGCGACAACCTCACATGCCTACCCGACTTCGTAGCATTTAAGCCGCTATATTTGACAAATAGTAATATTTCATTTGGTTTTGTTGGAGGTAGGGGTTGGTAGAGGATTTTTCCTTATGTCGGCTATCGGAATTAAAAAGGGGATGGGATTCGTCACCGAAAGATTGTGCGGTTCGAGGTGTGGCCAGTAGAATGCCGGTGGTACGCTTATTATGGTACGCGTCTTCCTTTTTCGTGAGCGGTACTCGTGCCTTATATTTTGCGATGCAGCGTGACCCTTGCTCGGTCCTATTGCTCGAGTTTCAGATAGTCGGTCAACAGATACGGATATAAAACGTTTATTGCGAACGATAAAATGTTAGGCACTGATACACCGTCTATCGCTTTTGGCAATGACTTTGATGACCGTACCCGGGTACGTACTCTCTTCAGTGCTCGGTTTAAAACCTCGGTACCGTTCTTTCGTACAGAATTTTCACTCACGCAGACTTCACACTAATTTTTCGATACCGTTAAGTAAGCCCTTGTTACAAAAATGTTAGTACTTTTCTTTAGTACTGAATTGCTTTCAGCTCACGCTTATACTCTACCGGATTCAATTGCACAGTCTGACTCCTCCTATTGCACAGTCTGACACTTGACTTGCACAGTGTGACGTTTCACTTTCACTCTGCACTTCGTCCACTGAATTCGGTACTCTCGACAATCCCTTTCTAGTACTTTAGATCTTAGGTTAAGTTAAAGCTACCTACGGCTTGACCTATTCCTTATCCTTAAGTTATCAAAACTATTGTTTAAAGGTTACACTTGAGCGATAGTGATTGTGGTTTGTTACCAACGTTATGGTTTTAACACGACACACTCCCAGAAGCCAAGTGCACCATGCGATTACGTAATTACCTCAACCTAAGCCTTAGATTTACGTACGCTAGTAGTGCGACATATATTACACAGGCCGACACCGGAAGGCTGCCAGACCACGTTATTAAAGCTGTACAGTAGCGGTTGACTACTATGCATTTGAAGATTGCTTAGTGTACGCCCCTGGACGGATGACGATACTGCTATTTAGGTAAGATGCTAGACTTTTTGATCGTCCGAACCAGTCCCCTTACTCGCCCGGTGTACTCAAGAATAACGCTCCCACGTCGATGATACCGGAAGGCTGCCAGACGACACAGTTGCACTACTAATATTTTCAAGTCCCACTCTGGTCCTGGTTACTACTCACTTGTAAAAAAGGGCCGAAATTTTAAGGTATTACTAAACCTATTACGTTTCTAACTACCGCTCCTACTATAATTATGGCCACTTTTTCTGTTTTATAAGGGAAAGTAATATTACTAAATAAGATAATAAACCAATTAAGATACTTATTTGTGCAGCTGCTCCGAGTACCAGATACTATAAGCTGAGTTAGAACCTTCTAGTCCTTCGCTAATTCCTATGATGTTAGCTACATAGTAACTCTTCACCACGCTCTCTCGCTAAACCATCTAAATTCCGCGCTTTATTTGCGCTTCCGGTGTAATTTAAGCAATAGGCCACACACGATGCAACAAGAGACCCGATTATAGGCGTCTCTACAAGTCTAAATTAAATTCCTAATCCACTGGGCTAAGGGCCGCGTATAAGCACCTTTCCAGTAGGATAGCGATACCAAATAAGGACACGCAATCCTTCTACGTTCTTCAGATTAAGCTGTAAAACTATTGAGAGATTCTTTAAACTATAACGCAAAGTCAATAATAAAACTCTCCAATCCTGATGCCTAACCCGAAACAGATTTAAACCACAACTATATAGCTGACGCAACACTACTACCTATACTAGCTAGGTAACCTCAAGCCAAAAACATAAAACAATAGTTGCGATGTGCGGTAATTATTATTTGTTCCCGTTTCTCTCTCGAACTTCCGACTACTTCCGCCGCTGATCTTCAGCTCTGACCGTCACGACTAAACTACAATAATAGAAACAAATTCAATAATAGGTAGCTAATACTACTAATAATAGCGATTATGCAAATTCAGTTAGGTTAGTTAAGTTAAAATTAAAATTTTAAGAAATAAAATCTCAAAGTAAGTTTCAGGTACCGTAAAACACGGTAGATTAAAATGTGAAAAATCAACGAATTTCGAAGGTTTTTGACCTTCCTAGCCTATAAGACCCCAACAAATAGCACTGTTCTTCATAGCTGTGAACAATATGGTAGCTATATCATTATTTTCCGTCACAAACTTTTATCCAAGCTACATAAGTTGTTTTGATTTGAAATTTTAAATTTATTAATACTTTTACCGAAACACTGTCATCATGAATTCTAGGACCACGTCCATTTCAAGAACCAGACGGATATATATCGTTAGAAAAAAGAGCAGCTTAGTGTAAGAGGATAGGGGGAGGCAGCACCCAGCTTAGGTTTTAAGGCTTAGTATAAAGGTTCATACAAGAACAGGTTAGGCAAATTCGCAGGCTTACATATCGAGAACACACAGTATGCGTTTCACCTTCGCCATTAAATTGACTAAACGCAAGATTGGCATATTACCTCAGAAAAACATAACACTATTATCTGTTTGGAGGAAGTTAATGCAAGCGTTATTAGACTTCAGCCAGCAGATATGATACTGGGTTCGGCAGGGCGGCAGCTGAATCTGACCCTCCCTTACGACTTTAATGTTACATAATGTATATTTCATTTAGGCCAAGCGGTAGAAGCTTGAAGACGGAGGTATTTGAAAAACGGCCGACTGAAAAGTTGGGTAGGGGTGGGATTCGATCCCAAGGTACCGCGCTTGTATCCGCTATTAAAGCAAGAAGGCGCTCTTACCAAGTAAAGCTATCCCTCCCCAGATTCGTAAGTTATTAAGCCGCGATTTCGACATTACCTAGAAAAAGTGCGATACACCGACAAAGCGCGTTGACCTCTGATTCTTCTCAACGAACCTCCCGCGCGTCTTACGGTGACGAACGAGTTTTTAATTGTCACTGTACTCATTGCGCAACTGGTGAGCACACGGCAGGAAATCCTCACATCCCTGCCCGACTTCGTAGTATTTATTGGGTCCAGGGGCGCAGATCCTGGGGGGATGGGGGGACTAGTCCCCCCCCCCGGATTTTTGAGTGGGGGGAACAAAGGGGGCTTTGTTCCCCCAGTTTTATGACCCATCTCCGCAGTTAGACTGCGGTTCGCTCGAAGCTGCTCCAGATTGTCAGTAAATCAAGAGTCGGTCCGCTGCAGATGCTTCATGAAACTTGTGAAACTTGTGTACGCAAACCACTGAGCTATCTGAGAGCTGTTGCTCGGTTCCGTAAGGGACCTCACAAAGCGAACGAATAAGAACGCACGTTCAAACGTACGATATACGACAGACTCAGTGAACACAACGAGTCGCAATGTGCGTTGGGTTCATTTGGACCTAGTGGGCATGAGAGGATTAAAGAACAGCATCATTGGAAGTTGCTCAACCGACAACAGGAGCTGTCGGGGCCCAGCAGGCTACAAAAGATTTTTCGGCGCCAAACCTTTCTAGCCACCCAAAGATAACCCAAAACCCGCCAAAAATCTAAGTTTTCGCCAAATTCATTTATTATATGGCCCCCATAGCACTACTTCTCCTAAATTCATAAATTTGTTATTTTGTTGTTCAAAAATTATGCTAATTTGCATATTCTTTGTTCATTTCTTAAAGTAGCTATGAAGTTAGATGAGTTTTAATTTTACGTCAGCAGTCCAGTGTTGTTTAATTGCATCTGCGGATTCAGTTCGGCCGCTATTGCAGTAGCGTAAAAGAAATACTCTTAGGACTTCTGGCTTTTTGATTCGTTACTAATAGCGTAAAAAATTACTCCCGATTACTGTTGTTTATTATTAGGATTTTCATTTTGGTACTAGCAGATTACATAGCTACGTTCATCAAGGTAGCCTAATGTAATGATAATACTTGTAGGCTACCGCGGTCCAAAACCTTTAAAATGGGGGTCTTTTTACAGTTTTTCAATTATTACTCAGCTCCTAAAATTTTAGTTCTCTGAAAATTTGGATTTTGGAAGTTTAACCTGTTTTCTTTCCACTAATTTGCATAATTTGATGAGTTAATTTGATTTATTAGCTAACTTATACTTAACAGTTTGGTTAGTTTTGGCGGTTGTCGTCGGGAAGTGATCAGAAAAAGAAGTTGTCAGTCCCGATAAGTGTTTTATTTCATATAATGATTATATTGTTTAATTTCTGATTTTGGCGACATAGCTAATTACCTACGTTCTTGTTTTTAATTTTAACGACGGTGACACTTTACGGTTTATTAGTTATAGAGTACGGTTACATGACAGTTACTAATGAGTTCCATGGTTCTTGCTAGATTTTAGCTATTTTTCAACACTTCTTACAGTACAGTACACAAAGAACTGCGTCAGAGGATCATAATAATTATGTGGAGAATATCTGGCGTAGATAACGGTACTGATAAAAGCCTATACTCGGCTTTCCGCGTGGTGCCTAGAGACAATTACCGGACAGTGAAGTACTCATTTTATTGGTGCCGAGCGGCGTGTTCTAAACTCTAAATTTTAAGTGGCGTTTAGTTAAACAATTTCTACACAAATAGGTAAATTAAGAATAGTATTAATTATTCTAATGTTAGTTTTCCCAAATAAAATCGTAAGATCTATAAAATCCAGGTATTAAAAGCGATCCTGTATTAACTATAGATAATACGTAAAAATTCGACCCCAAGTGTTGGGTGAGAAAACCCAGGGCGAGTAGAACAGGTAGGTACGGGTATAGTAGCATTACTTGTTGGTTGCGGCAGCCATTCGGGGCGGCTCAGCAAGTAGTGTTAATCTTGAGAAGACCGGACGAGTAAAGGGAGTGGATTCGGACGGCCAAAATCTCCAGAATACTACACCTAACAACCATCCAGTTGGTCAGACATTCGGGGGCATATGAATTGAGCAAAACTATCAACTAGATAGTAGTCGACCGCTGCTATCTACTTCACATAAGTATCCAGCCAGTCATTCGGGGGCGACTACAAACATAACATAACCGGCACTTATTAGCGTAAATCTAACGCTCAGGTTAAGGTAGTTAATTAACCCTGCAATCGCGTCAGCCATTCGGAGCCGATTGTATGAACTCATATGCTCTTTAGTAAAGTAACAGCTAACGTAAAAGTAACCGGTGTTCGCTCAAACCTTTACCCTAATTAAAGACTGCACTAGCGTAAATGTAGGTCCTAGGTTCAGATACTCAGACAAACGTGCGTCGTCAGCCATTCGGGGACGGTCGTATAAACCCCACAAGAGGCGTATTAGATTAGCATATACTGTAACTGGAACTAATAGGACCTACGGTAAAAATAGTGAGTGTGCTAGTGCCGAACAGTGACAACATCTAGAGGTAATCGAGAGTATCCGGTGCGTTTAGAAGTGTGGTCAATTAGATCCTCGGTGCTAAAGAATAGTACGGTGTATAGCGACCTACGGGTGAACTCTAATTGCTCAGAGAGCTGTAGCGTGTCACAGCCTACGGGTGTTAAGTGCTCACTATGGTGCCTTAATAGTTTTGCCGGTGTTGCAATAAACATTATTTCCTACACGTTTTATACTCAAGTATTTGAATTGGAGTGATCGAGCTGAACAAGAAGCACGCCGCAACGCGAAATATGGGGCAACGGATCTTGGCCACGCAAAGAAGGATGCGCGCTAGCTCAACGTCCCACCAGCATACTACTGGGCACACCTCAGACCACAATCTTCAGGTGACAGATCCTGTCCCTTCTTAATTACCGATAGCCGTCATAAGGAAAATTCTTAATCCAAGCCTTCCCATGTGAAAACACCATAAAATAACATAGTGACCACGATTTTGTGTAAAAGTGGGACAAATTGCTGATAAAATAAAAGTAGTCAAAAAATTTTTGAAAACAAAAATTAAACCCCTAGCGCGAAATAAGGCAAATGCCAAAATAAAAATTATTTATACGGTAGTAGCAAATAGTAGACCACATAACCAGGACGTTCTACGTAAGCCTGTCTAAATTGTAAATATTAAAATGCCACTTCAGAGAACGCCAGCTAGTATAACAATCGACAAAGAACCAATGACGAAACCAAAGAACGTCGGGATGGAATAATCATCAAGCGAAAAAGCTCAAGGAACAATGAACGTGACAAAAGAACTCGAAGAGATAACTCGAGAATTCTACTCAACACCGCCTGAGCCAAAAATACAAGAACAATCGCAAGACGAAAGAAGCCTGCAAGGAACGTATACCGAAGCAAAAAGAAGCAAGCAACGGTCAACTATTCGTAGCAAGGGAAGATCGCGAAAAATAAATGCGAGAAGCGATACAAAAACTGCAACAACAAAAAGAAAAGCAGTTGCAATTTATAACAGAGCATGCAACTTTGACCAAAGAGTTGCAACAATTATGCCAATGTTTCGACCAAGACAAACCAGAAGTTCCGCCAGCACAACCAAGGTAAGAATCACAAAACAATGATGAAGATGAAGAAATCGAAATACGAAGGTTCTTCGATCGAGACCAAGTAAAAATGGCGCCAAACAACGCGAAAGAATCGGAGCAAGTACACCCGATAATAATTACGGTCAACGACGAAGAAGCACGCGGTGCAAAAAGAAACACAGTACAGATATACGAGCAACAACAATAACTGAGCAAAAACGACAAAAACAAACCGACAATCGGTGAATATGAATACAATTCGGTGGAAGCCAAAAGCGATCCAACATAAACCAAGACCAAACCGACTCAAACTACGATCACTTCGGTGCAATTATAGAACGATTTGGTGCAAAATCAATACAAAATAACGAAATTCGAGGCCAAGTCGAGACAAGCGATGATGGATTCGGTACAAAGAAAGACCAATTCGGTGCAATGCAAACACAACTCAATGTGTACCGAGATCAAGCAAGACAATCTACGACCCAACCGGTACAAATAAAGAACTAACCGGTGCAAATCAAAGCCGATTCAACGCAAACTGTGACCAAGCCAGCACGAATTACGATCAATTCGGAGCAATTCAAATGCAATCCAAGACAAACCCGGAACAATTCGGTGCAAATGGAAATGAATTCTGTGCAAATCAATATCGATTTGGCATGAACCAAATGCGACACAACACAAACCAAGATCAAGTTGATACGAACCACGGACGATTCGGTACAAATCAAGAGCAATTCGATGAATTCAAGATCGACCCGGTGCAAATAAAGAACGAACCGCTACAAGTCAAACGGTGAATACATAGAAACAAGCACAAATCCCGAGCGCTACAACGAATTTCGGTGCAATGCAAAGCGCGAATGTATACAATCAGATGCAAACCCCTTACATAACGACGAACTGCGGGGCGTTTCAAACGATGCGCACATGGAACCAAGTACAAACAACAGCAACCTGTGCAATGCAAAACGACGACGGATACTACAGTGCAACTCCAGCGGTCTCGCAATGCAATCTCATGAAAATCGCGGGCAGCAATTAGTTGATCAATTCCGGAGTACCATTAGCAACAGCAACACTATACGTATGTCAATAGTATCAACGCCAACAAACAACGACGACAACGAGCCAAATCAATGATTTGATGACAATGAATCAACTGATCGAAGTACTGAACAAGCTGGTGACTAAAGAAACGCCGCAAGTGCCGAATACAAAGCAACAATCAATCGGCCAAGCGATCTTGGTCAAGATGGAGAACGAGGTTCGAAACTTACAATCGTACAAAGGCGACACAAGTTTCGAGAAGTTCCGGAAAGAACTCGAGAAAGCGCTGGCTCAAGACAGAATTGACGACGAACAAGAGAAGTTGTGAGTCCTGAAAACAAAAATGAGCGGGAAAGCAGAATATATGGAAGTCCTGCCGTTCGAAAAGGCTGAAGAACTCAGCAACTACAACGAATTGGTCAAAAAGTTCAAAGAAAGATTCGATATAGCGGAACCGTTTACAAATCACATTAACAAATTGCAAAGTTTACGGCAAACGGAAACTTTCAAAGACTTCGTAGATTGTTTACGAGTGTACGCAGCACTCACACCTTACCGCGAAAGGTATATACCCGAATCAATCGTTGAAGAAGTCCTCAAGTCCGCGCTGATCACAGGGTTAAAGAACGAAACTTGAAATCGATTGTGCGTGACAAAGGAAGAAACCTTCGCAACGTCGGCGAAGAAAGCCGAAGCGGTGGAGAACCTCGACCAACAAATGACTCTAGGATTGCAAAGCACACGCGAGCAATGATTAAGATATCAAGAGATTTAATCCAACCGACCGAGTCAACCGAACGTCAATCAAACGAAACCGAGTACGGGTCAACAGATTTGGCGACCGAGGGAAAAAACCACAAATGCAATGGCGACCGCAACGTTGGAACAATCGACCGATGCAAGTACACCAACCGCAACAACAATAAGTAATGCAACCGTGGACAACACCGATACCGATGATGCCAACGCAAACTAACATGAACTATCAACATACGATACAACCGTACTATGGACGGATGGAAATGCTACAACCGATTCAACCGGTGCAAGTACCACAACCAACCAATGCAATCTCAAATGAATTGGCAATAACAACAAAGAACGTCAGTACCGGTAATAAACCAAGAGCAACAGACTCGGCAAACGGCGAGGAACCAAACGCCACCCAGGTGCAACAATTGCGGAAGGTTGGGCTATAGAATGGAGCAATGTGCCCAAGAAACATGGGACAAAGTACAAAATAAACTCGATCGGGAAGTCAGCAACAAAGTCAAAATCGACACTGGATCCTACCAAACCTAATGAATCAATCAAACGAAACGGCGAAAATCAAAATCGAGCAGAGTGGAAAGAAGAGAGCACTCAAAAGAATTCGGGAAGATCGATGACATATCGGTGGACGAAAAGAAAGAAACGTTGGTTGAAGTAAATCAAGCGGACCATTCGAGAGAACACGAACCATGTAGCGATCCAACAGTCCTATCACGATATCACATCAGTGCGTATCCGGAAGGGAACAAGAAGCTACGAGGTTTGGTCGATACTGGATCACAAATAACGATCATCAGTGAAGAACAATACAAAAGACATTTCAAACGGCTGCCCCTCAAAGAAACAGCTTTATGCGCAGTTGGATTCAACGGGGATCTAACAGAAAGTGCAGTGGGCTACTTTTTAGTAAAAGTTCCCATGGAAAAGAAGGTACAAAAATTCGGTTCAAAGTAAATAAAAACTTTTCAAACATTGCGATATATGGACATAATTTTTTGGGAGCCTTTGTCTATCAACAACTACGAATCCAAATGTATGGTCAACCGATACCCCATAGTTGGCGAAGCAACGAAATGGCATCAATTAGCAAAGAAGATAATAATCACCTCGAAATTTGCAAATGTTCGTACAAACAAGTGATTCCACCATGGTGAGCGAAATTTATAAAAGTAAAAATCCCGGAAAGAACAAAAGGCGATACAATAATAGTGGAACCCTTGATGAAAACCAACAACTGGTTGGCGATTGCAAACAGTATTGCCAAAATGAAAAAGACAATATCATGATACCAGTGTGTAATCTTAATACGGTCGAAATGGAAATAATCGAAGATCAACCACTGGTACGGAAGGTGGAAGAAACAACCGTAAGAACAGTGGTCGACGAGGAAAAAGCCCAACGAGAAATGGATCGGTTCGAAAAGAATCAAAGAAAGTACCAAATGAAGAACAAAGAAGAAGACGTAAGATGGGTCAGAGTTGGAAAAAGAGGAAAGCCGATCATCAAGACATGAACCGGCAACATCCAGATAAAGAATTCACAAATGATATCAATGGTAGAGACGGGAATACACAAAAAAATAAAGAACAACGAAGGATCAATATCGAACAGTTTCAACAGCAAGTAATGCGCTAAACCGAACATATGAACAGTACTTAAACTTCCAAGCAGAAGTCGAATTGGAAAAAGCTGTTACCGACGAAGAAGTGAGAGCGTACCTGGCAACCGTACTTCACAATATACCAAGACGTCTTTTCAAAATCGGACTTCGATATTGGGATCAATATGCAAACAGAACACTACATCGAAACTGCAGTTGAAAAGCCGTGCAACAACCGTTACGACGACTACCATATGCAGACAGGAATCAAGCGAGCAGACAAGTATAAGAGATGCTCGACCAAGGAATAATCAGAAGACCCCATAGTCCGTGAGCATCATCGATCGTACTGACCAACAAGAAATATGGATTAAAAAAGATTCTTTGCCGACTACAGAATGTTCCATTCAATCACAAACGTGACAGTTTTCCCTTGCCAAGAATCGACGAAATGTTAGGCGCGTTACGCTGAGCAAAATACTTTTCAACCCTTGATCTCAAGTCGGGAAATTGCCAAGTACCGATGAGCGAGCAAAACAAAAAAGACCGCGTTCATCTGTCACGAAAGACTGTTCAAGTTCAACGTCATGCTGTTCGGATTGACAAACGCTCCTGCAACATTTCAAAGAATGACGCAGCTGATCTTGGAGGGCGTCCTGATGGAATCATGCCTGTGCTACCTCGACGACATCATAATCTTTTCAACGTCGTATTGGGACCATTTGTACGATATCAGTCAAATACTACAGCGTCTCCGTGAAGCGAATCTCAAAACAAAAGGATCAAAGTGCGAATTCTTGAAAGAAGAAATTCCGTTCTTAGGATATGTCGTATCGAGTAAAAGAATTTCAACTGACTTTGGAAAGATCGAGGACATACAGAATTTATCAAAGCCTAAAACGGTGACACAACTCAAGAGTTTCCTCGGGTAAACGGGATACTACAGGCAATTTGTGCCCAAATATGGAAAAATATCAGCACCGTTGTACGATATCACCAACGAACGATCAAGGATGGTCATGTTCAGTCAGGTGTGAACGGAAGATACTCAAGAAGCATTTGATACTCTGAAGATTAAGATGACAATACATTCAGCATTGGGATATCCAGATCTGTACAGACCGTTTATTCTGTACACCGACGCATTCAAACACGGCATCGGATAAATCCTATCCCAAGAAAACGAACTGTTGAACGAACACATGGTCTATTATGGCAGCAACAAGTATCGCGATGAAGAAACCCGGTGCTTGATCACGTAACAAGAATGCCTGGCAGCAATCCGTGCGGTTCAACACTTCCGGTCGTACTTAATGGGAAACCATACAACGACCATCACGAACCATGCACCATTGGTCCAAATCCTCAATAAGAAACCACCGCTGAAACAAATGACCGTGCGATTAGCTCGAATGGCGCATAAGATCTTCGAATACGAATATACAATCGTATATAAGCCAATACGATACCACCAATACGCGGATTGTATGTCGAGACCACCAGTTGTCTCTGGAACCTAAAACCTGGAATCGGAGGAAGAAGAAACAAAGAACCAATATAAACCGCTGACGATCAAAAGAACCGGCGGAAGTCAACAACAAGCGATTCAAATAAGAACCCAAGAAACCAAAAGAACAAAAACTCAAGAAAGATCAACAAAAAAGGAATCATAGAATCAAAAGGTATTCGGTAGCTGTGGTGAATCTAGAAGAATCCGATGCCGAAGCGTCTGTTATATTCCAAACTGAAATACAAGTGCAAGCAACCCAAGAAAACGACAATTAATGGCACGATATCGAAAGTCAAAATGAGACAGGAAGAGGCAAGAATTGGTCACTGGCGGTAGACGAAAGAAGCGTGTCTGGAAGAGACAAGGAAAGAATGGTCGGTAAGACCGGCAAAGTGAAAAGAAGGGTCAAACAAAGAACGGACCCCAGAAATAAAGTGGTAAAAAGAAAGAACAACAAAAGAAAGAAAAGACCTCAATGTCCGGGAACGTAATAACACCTAACGATGATAGTGAAGAAGACGATCAACCATGCGAAACCGCAGATGAATCCTTAGAAGAAGAACATAGTATACTCGAACTCTTCAACGAGGAAAAACAAACCGAAGAACCGTTATCACAACGGCGGAAACAGCCAAGAGAGAGAGTCCGAGTGGAACCACTGATAGAAATGGATCAAAAAATGAAACAAAGCCAACGACAAGAAGAAAGAACATAATCGGAAAAAGAACTGGATCAACCTGACGAACCCGAAGAAACCGGGGCCGAAATGTATTCACAGTATTTTTGGTTGGAACCACCGTGAACACCAGAGGAACTGGTACGTGCGCAAAACACCAGAGGAACCGGTACGTGCGCAAAATGAAGACCCATGTATCCATTCATTCAAATACTACATCGAAAACAGCAAATTTTTGGATACGACCCCGTAATTCGAAAAGAAAAGTATCGTAACGCATGAATACCAACTCATCATCTTTGGCGACATCCTGTACCGATTACGAAGAAATGACCGAGCGCTACAAACCGAACCATGGGAATTCCTAATCGTGGTACCTACCTCCCGATTTTCGACCACCACTATTCGAAATGTACCACACATCGAAATACGGAGGACACTTGGGATTTGAAAAAGTATGGTCGAAAATGACTAGAAAGTTCTTTTGGCCGAGTATGAGCCGCGATTTACGACAATACATCGAAGAATGTATACCCTGGGCCCGATTTCGATAAGAACCGAAACGAAGGAACTCGTTATAACCGATCAAAGCAATAGCACCGTTTCACATGCTAGGCATCGATATCATTGGTCTCTTACCACCGATCCAATCCGGCAACAAGTACATGATCTGCTTCATGGATTACTTCACAAAATGCCCTGAAGCGTTTGTAGTATCAGACCAAACAATTAGCACAATCACCAAACTTTTCATCGAAAGAATCGTGTGCCGACGTGGAGTCCCCCGGGTAGTACTAACTGACCAAGGTCCCTGTTTCACCGCCGAGAATTTTGCGAAAAAACTGGCGCTAATTGGGACAAAGAAAGTATATTCGGCACCATACCATCATCAAGCGAATGGATTGGTTGACAGGCGGAACGATAGATTGACGCTTAAAGCGATGTAAAACCAACAACACAGTTGGCCCCTGATTAATGGGATTAATTCCTTGAACCACTATGTTTCGCGTATAGAATGGCGGTTCACGCTTCAAGCTCACAAACTCCATTTTCCCTACTACATGGGCGCGAGCCCAATTTACCAGGAAAACCCCAATCCATGGATACTTAACAGCAACTACGGACGAGGGATACGCGCCACAACTAATTGATAAAGTAACAGTAGCATGAGACCAAATTCGAAAAGATTATTCCTAGCCTAGAAACAATATAAGCAATAGTTTAAGCGAAGGACGAGAAAAAGAATATTTAACAAAGGTGATTTAGTCTTAATGACGAACCCAAACATATCTTCAATGGGTTCTTATAGTAACGTGTAACACCCGGAATTCGATATTCTCTTTCGAGTCGTCAAAGTCAAATTTCCGAACATTTTACTAGTAAAAGTCGGTAGTGCAACCCAATGCCCAAAATGTTATAATTGTACAGAATTCAAAAATTTTAGTGGTAATCTAGAAGACTACGCAGGTTACGAACCTGAATTAATGCGTATTCAAATAGAATCACGCCAACATCTAGCCCCTGACGATTACTATTGCGAAAAATGCTAAGGATAATGGAAAGAATATAATGAAACAGGACTAGTAATAAATGGGTGCAATGCGATAGGCATTTTATGGTTCCACTAAGCATGAGTAGGGTTACAGGATGATCCTCAGGAAGCTTTATGGTACTGCTCCCCTGCATTAATATTTATACCACGCAAGAGCATATTTTACAAGGAATAGTCTACGACCATACATATAGAGCCAGGGCAAGATAAAAGAACAATGGTATAAATAAATTGAAAAATATAATTTTAATTTTTGTATGATCTCAAAAGAAATCATTGAGTGTAATAATTATATTGTATCTTTATTAATTATAGCAAATTACAAGTATAAACGGTGCAGGTACGTAGTAGAAATATTAGCCGCGGTGAGGTGAACGAAGAGAGAGCAGCGACGGGTCAAACAATAAAAAATGGGTCAAACGGAACGGGTCGAATGATACGACAGACCAAGAACAACGACTAGATTGGATCGACCAAGCGGTGTTCAAATCCAACGACTAAAAATAACGGACAAAAAATGCTGAGGGAAAAAAAAGATGCCAGCTGATGGGCAATGAAACTGGGTATCGCACTACGAGTATTCTGTTGAAATCTCGATTATCGCTAATGCTGGGTTCAAAGTAGACATTCCAATTGACGCAACAATGGCATGGTTGTGCCGGACCATGGAAAGACAGATGACTCCCCATTGTCCCATGTGACACGGTTGTTGGAAACTTTTTGATTGGTTTCTATCTTGCTGGCGTCTGTCTTCGCAGCTGCTGCCGCAGGACACGGGGAAGAAGGTGAAGCTATAGCAAAATTTTTTCGTGTCAACAGTTTATGGTGCAAAGGGTAAGCTATGGGAAATACTTTAATAGCTGAAAACTAAAGGACAACGGGTAAGTTGGGGAAATTTACGGAATCTTGTACTTACAAGTTCTATATATTGGACAATGGGGAAACTCTGAGGAAACTTTTTTCCTGACTGCACTCTATAAGACAACGAGGAACGTAGGGAAATTTGTTTCCTTATGTGCCATGTATGGGACAATGGGGAAGCTGTGAAAAACTTTTTTCGTAGCTGCAGTTTATGGACCAACGGGGAAGATTGGGAAATATTTGAAAATCCTCTTTTCGAATCTACCGTCTATAGTAAAACAGAGATCTTGCGGGAAAATTTGTCACAGTCGGAGACCGAACCAACGAGGAAGGTGCAAAACTCTGTGGGACTTATTTTATCAACTTTTGTCTGGCGAACAACAAATATGGTGGGTAAAGCTAGGTAATACTTTCAGCAGCTAAACTCGAAAGGTTGAAAACTTTGTGGGAAAACTTGTTATTATAGCCGTACGTTATCAAAAAATGCTAAAAGTTGGAAGCTTTGAAAGGGTGCAAGCAAAAAGTCACGTTTGACTTTTAACCAATAAAAATTACCATGTACAAAGCGCGGCCGAACTCATAATTCGAAGTGGAGAATACTCGTTTATAACAGAGTAATAGAGAGTTCACGTTGCAATGTCCCCACCGTACGCAAACTATGTACCCAAACCGTGACAGGCACACCATGGACATCGGGATGTTTTAGACGCTCCATAATTTTTGTAAGTAAATATATACTTTCTTTTGGTGCCTGATAAGTGCGTCATGTCGCGAAAACACTTTACCACACTGCTCACACCAATTTAGTTGCATAGTGTGAATTGTGTGAATATGACATACAAGATGATCACGTCTAGTAAAACTCTTGTTACATTTACTAGCTTGAAGTGTCATTCTTTTTAAGAGATTCTAAAATAGTTCTTAAAAGGGGTAATGTTGTATGAGACAAAAATGAAGTCAACATGGTCGAAAATCAAATTTGATTACTTTGAAACTATATAATTACACAGTACTGAAGTTGTTAGCTATATAACCTAGCTTAATCTAAATAGAATAAATGAAATCAGTATAGTTGAAAACCTATAGCTATGAATTTTGGTCCCTTTGCTACTAATAGTTGTAAACTTATTAAAGTATTACTTATAAATCACAAGCTATGTAACTTAGCTGTATTTAAAAAAATAAAATGAGCGTGGTTGAAAACATATAGATGTGAATTTCTACTACTTTAAGACTGTTATTTAAAAAGTTATTAAAATATAATATATAAATTATTAGCTATGTAATTATAAATTATTAGCTATGTAACTTAGCTTTATTTAAGTTGTAAAAATGAAATCAGCATAGCTGGAAACCTATAGACGTGAATTTTTATTATTTTATAACTATTAGTTAAAAAGTTATCAATTATTAACTTGTAAATTATTCACTCTGTAAGCTAACTAAATTTAAGTAACAAAATAGTAAATATTGTAACATGTAAAATTCAGCTTAAACACATTTTTAAGTTAACATTGAAATCGAGTGAATGGTTGATAGTCTCTATAAACATAGAGGTAAATATAATCTGTGTATTGCTTCTGATGAGGATATATAAAATTAATGAGTTCAAATAAAAAACCATATGTTGCCTGGGGCTGGTATGTTAAATAACTAGGTAAAACTTGAAATCAATCATTTAAAGTTTGTTTGAATTACAGTTTACGTGGATTAAGGAGTGGTTTAGGGATTTGGAGTTTTTTTGTTACCGTTTGGAAATGTTGATTTTGTTGTCTAATCACTTTCTCGAAGTACACAGTACCCCTTCAACCAAGCGTAAAAGCTATTTTTTAACCCTTTGATGGTGAGCATTGCTAACCTGGAACATGCAGTTGTTATATTAACTCGCATGAAGAGGTATACTCGAAGACTATTCCTAGCAACCTTTCATATTCCCGTTGGAGTACGCGGATTTCACAATTCACTAGAACAAAACGTTGTTCTAGTGATGAAGGACAACATTGTTCAAAGTTGTTTTGTAGTTTCTTCCGAGGAACAGTTGGAATGGGAATTCCGAAAGGAGATTAGAAAGGTGGATTAAAATTAATTTTTTTGAGTTAATAAGTTTTTATACGTTATTTAATACAGTGATTGTATATATAATTTACAATTAATTTTATTAATTTTATTTGTAATTTCCATTCAAATTGTTTGTAAAAAAGTAGATTTATTAAATCATAATATTGATTATATACTTATGATATTACTTTCATAACAAGAGGTCACGGATTAACTACTACTGAAACGAAAATGCTCCACAATGGATCAATTATTGTACTATAAACTGAAAATTTAAGTATGTAAATTTAAATTAATGTATAATAACTGTAATATATCAATAATTGTATAATATGATACAATGATGTACACCAAAACGGAAAGGCTGAAATGTAAGTGCATGATGTATGTCTTCTGTCGTACATTCTGTATACATTATCCATATTATTATTACCCAATAATCGCTCTAAAAATCCACCAACTCTGTGTTTTGTCTAACCGCACCTGTACTTCTATATATTAAACAATTTTTAAAAATATAATCAATATATCCAGGTATGCGTTGAACCATTCCATGTTCTTACAGTTTTTCGTTATATATCATAGTTCTAATTCACTCTCTAGAAGCCATTTAGATCAAAGTACACATGTTACTATTAATCATCCTTTTAACTAAACCGCATACTAATTTGCAAGTTTTTTTATCATAATGACATAATGGTTCAAATATATTTTGGAAAGCTGTTTAGTCACAAGACATACTAAACATAGTAGAAATCTAGCAACATCATCCTGTGGGATTACACATGTATGATGTGGAAATTAAAAATTAAATAATGATACATAGGGATGTTAATGTATGTACTTAACGGATATGTAGAATCAATCTCATTAGTTATAATATTCTATTATCATTATGTCAATATTAAGAATGTGGGGCGTAAAACATTCTTGGTTTTAGCAGACCATATGTCCACTCCACTCACCACCACATATTTGGGGGGGGTAAAACCTCCATTTTCTATCTACTCACAGATTGCAGCTACTAAAACATATTTCCAAAAAATTTTCCAACTTTTCCGTTGTCTCATATACGACAACCGCTAAAACACTTCGCTCTTTCTGTTCCAAATTTTACCACAGTCTCACAGACAGTAATTACGAAAACAAGATTCAGTGGCTTCCTGGCCCTACTTGTTGTGCCGTCTGCAGCAACTATGCAAAGTTTTCCTAGAGGTTTCTTCGCCTTCCCTATTATCCCATTAATGGCAGTTATGAAAACAAGTTTCCACAAAATACACACACCTTTTCCCTTAGCCCAATGAATGCTACTACTAAGTATGAAAAAATCGTGTCCTCAGCGTCCCTATTGTACCATGAACGACAGATAAAGAAACAAGGTTTAGTTGATTTTTCCGGTATCACATAGACCGCAGGTACGAAAATTGTTTTACCGTAGCTTTCCCATTTCCCCATACAGGGCAGATGTGGAAGCTAATTTCCACAAATTTCTACAGCTTACCGTTCCCTATAGAGTGAACCTCTGAAGTAGAAAAAAGTGTCTCCCCAGCTTCGCCATTGTCCCATAAACGGTAGAAAAAAGAGACACGTTTCCCACCATCCACGTTATCTCATTAACGGCAGATGATAAAGAACTTAGCAGTAGCCTTCGCGACGTTCACCTTTGTTTCGCAGACAACAGCAACGATAACAAGTTGCATTTTGTCTCCTCTCCTTCCTCATTGTCCTGTTTACACCAACTATGTAAACAAGTCTTCCCGCCTTCCGTGGTATCTCAATGATTGCAACTAAGCAAAATTTTTTCCACAGTTTTCCCGCTGATCAATGGACGCCATATAAAACAAGGTATCCACAATCCCCGTTGTCCCACAGACTTCAGCTACGAAAACAGTTTCTCTCCACATTTTAACAATGTTCCATGGACGACAGATAAGAAAACAAGTTTACCTACCCTCCCCATTTTCCCGTAGACTGTAGTGGGAAAATTTCGCTGTTTTTTACCTTCCCCATTGTTCCATGCCCTCCAGCTACAAAAAAGTTTTCCGGCCTTCCCTGTTTTCCCGTAGACTTGCTAAGCAGTCCACAGTTGTCTACAGCTATCCTCCGCGAGACAATTTAAAGCCTTCAGGTTTTACATGGGTTGTTCTTCCAATAGTTATTTGCGAACGAAATGATTCGAATGATTTTCGAGCCAACGAATGTGTATGATGCACACGTTATTGCTAAGAATACGTCTTTGACCGGCGAGCTTCGCCAAAATCTTGGTTTCTCCGATATGCTCATATATATGCTGACATATTTTTAAATTGACGAGCATCGAAAATTACTTTTCTACGGAATGTAAATCGTTGTGTTTTATGCCTTACATTCATGCAATCCCTATATTTCGCGATCGGTTTCCAAATATTCTACGAATGTAGAAACTGGGGGATTGTCAGGCTAAAAACGCCCGTATCATCAAACAAGGGCTAACATTAGAGTTCAGGGAAGTGTCATACTCTTCCCTAATGCACTCTTGACATGAACCATATCTAGCCTGTCGTGTCTTCACGAATATTTGGTCGTAGCTACCCTTTATGCAAATCGGATACATTTCAGTGTGTACGGCGTTAAATTATCATCGTTCAACGTTTTACTTGGTTTTTTGGCTGCTATGAGTGGGTTGGCTTTATATCGTTTGATAATCTATGTGGTTTGGACATAGTATAACACAATGTTTGCCGCTGTTAACGGAGAAACATGGAATTCCGAGCTGACTGTGTTCTTTATGAAGCTGTGTTTAAATCACGTTAAATGATTGCTAAAGTTCACAAGATATAAATGTTTAAATATTTTGGTTTGTTTGGTTTTCAGTGTAAAGGCCGGTTAAAATAAAACCTAAATAGCTTTTTCAATTTGCTATATACCAATTGTATCCGTCGTAAAGTGTAAATTGCGACAAGTAGTTCCGCAAGTAATTTTCGAACTACGATGTTTGCGTACGTTTGAACGTTGCTTTTGCCAATGTAATCGGGAAAAGTACGATCCACGTATCTCACGCGTTTAAAGAAAAGTCCAATCAACACAAACTGCCACTTTTGCCAGTGTAACTGGGAAAAGTATCATCAACCTCAGTGCTTCCAGAGCGATTTGCTGGTGTAACCGGGAAATTGCGCACGAATTTCAATAGCCATGAGCTTCGCTGCCACCAGAATCCATCATTGTTGGTAATTTCAAGTCGTCCACAGCAGCAAGCAAGCAGCGCGCAATCGGCCGGTGGATGTTGGTTCACGATCAGGGTCGCACACGGATAAATTCCTGCTTCAAAACTCATCACTACAAAGGGTAAGTCGTGTAATTTTTGATTTTTATAACCGACTTCGACTTCCTGTCAATTATATTTGAACGTGTAAACGTTGAAATATTCCACGAGGAGCAGTTTCTGCAGTTTAGCGAGCATCGCTGAAACGATATATCAATGAAAAAAGTTCAAGCAAGGATTGACTCGTACTTCAAATAACATTTGAACATTCTAACGTCGCTTCAAACTCATTAATATAATACCTTAAGTTCTTTAAAAGTGAATTTGATTGTTCAAACATTTCAAATCGAAGAAGTAGTACCATAATTAACAGAGACATTTGAGCAATCAGTCATGAGCAAAACTCTCAAACATCTTAAACAAGCCCGTAATGGCTATAGGCTTAATCTTAACAAAGAAATAACCAATTTTAACACATTAAGCCAAAATCAATCTGATGCTGCCTTTGTAACAAAAATTAATGTTTGTATTACAAAACTGCAACACTATCATGAAAAGCTTGACCATTTGGACACAGAAATTTTGGACAAGCTAGAGGATGATCATGAGATGGCTTCAGAAGCTTCTGAAGCTAGTGATATACGAGAAATGTTGTTAGAATCACTGAAAACAGCTGAAGTGCTTGCAGCAAATGCCGTTGCAAGTTCTGTCTCCAGCAGACAATTGGTTGATGATATTCATGATGCATCTATGCAGAGAGGCCGTGCCCCTATACGGGTGCCGCAACTCGAAATTGAGACATATGGCGGAGATCCACTTCATTGGCAGGAGTTTTGGGACAGTTTCGAGTCGACCGTTCACAAGAATCCTAATTTGCCTGACATCGACAAATTCAAGTACCTCCGTCGATACCCCCGCGGCGATGCGTTAACCGTGATTGAAGGTTATCGTTTGACAGCCTCCAATTATTGCACCGTCGTAGATGCACTCAAGCAGCGATTTGGTAACCCGGAACTTGCAATTTTTGCGCATTTTGGACAATTTTTGGCGCTTCCATCCATAGAATCAGATATCAGCAAGTTTCAAAAGACCTATGACGAGTGTGAAAAGCATATTTGCAGCCTCGTAGCTGTCGGCATCGATGAAGAGGTATTCGGCAAGGTGTTCACTCCACTAATTCTCTCCGAGTTGCCACGTGTCGTTCACATCCAGCTCCGCCGTCGCAACGGATCCACTCCAATGCAACTGTCTATGCTAGAAACCTTAATGAAAGAAGAAATCAAGGCGCGTGAAATGAGCAATTGCTACTCCAATAAAGCCTAGAATGGTAACTCCAGCCTAAGAAATCCGTCATTCAACAATAACTCTTCGGTCGACAAGCGGCAAAATCGCACGTCGCCTCCGCAACATTACAGTGTGTTGTCTAGTCAGGCGAAGGGTGTTCCGCAATGCAGTTTCTGCAAAGGACAGCACTATGCCGATAAATGATCCAAATTTCCATCTGTAAGGGAACGAAAGTCTGTCCTCGGTAAGAAATGCTTCAAATGCTTATGGGAAGGTCATACTTCTAAATCCTGTCCGCGCAACCGGATATGTTTCTACTGCAAAAAGGACAATCATCACAGCAGTCTTTGTCCTTCCACATTCAACACGCCGAAAAATGACGCAAACAACAATGCGGCTACTTCTCAGTCCGCTGCACCGGCATCGTCCCGACCACCAACTTTCAAAGATACGACGATGGTCGCGAGCGGATCACATGTTCAAATGCAAATGGCAGTAGCACCCATCAGCGTTGGCGGTCGCACCGTCAACGCACGATTGTTCTTCGATACGGGGAGCGCTCGATCATATATAACTGCAGACCTTCAGCGGTCTCTCGCCATCCCCATACTTGGTAAAGAAATTATTTCAGTTGGCAAATTTGCAAGCACAAAGCGTACAACTGATTACTTTCCAGTAACTGATGTCGACATACCTATTCTTAGCGGACCGCCAATAACAATTTCAACTCTTGTTACGTATGCTATCACTTGTTCGATTCAGAAGTACCCACTGGCTGTGGCGGCGAATCTTATTTTGTCACAGATCACACTTGCCGGCCCACCTTCGAACAAGCCGGAACGCGTTCAAATTTATATTTTGATTGGAGCAGATCATTATTATGACTTCATCGGCAACGAACGTCTCACACTCAACAACGGCACAATGCTCATCGAATACAAATTGGGCTATGTCGCCACGGGAAAGGTTTCAGTCTCTGAGAGTGGGCAAACGTCTGCCGTTGTGCTGCTGTGTCATAGCAGTAACATAAACAACATCGACCTTGAACGATTCTGGAGTCTGGAAGATGTTGGCGTCAAAGATAATCCGTACCGCTTAGACGACGAACTAGCAACATCTAACTTCAACGAAATAGTGAAGATCGTTAATGGAAGATACGAAGTTACCTGGCCGTGGAAATATGGCAATGACATTGATCCGGAGCTTCCAACAAACTACGGTCTGGCCATCGGTCGTCTAACTTCAAGAAACTTCATGGAAAGCCAAATGTTTTGGCTGAGTACGATGCAACAATTCAAGATCAACTTCACAAGGGAGTAATTGAGCGTGTTGACAACACCAAGCCATCCTCGAACCGCATCCACTACATTCCGCACCATTGTGTGATTCGGGAAAGCAAAACAACAACAAAACTTCGTACCGTCTATGACGCGTCAGCGAAGTCGTCCCGTGAACACCCAAGTCTCAACGACTGCTTATTGCGAGGTTCAACTATTCTCCAGGGCCTGTGTGGGATGCTCATTCGCTTTCGACTACATATTGTCGCCATAATCAGCGATGTTGAGAAAGCATTTCTTCAGGTCGGCATTCAACCACAAGAGCGGGACGTCACACGGTTTCTGTGGCTTAAGAATCTACAGATGCCAGTAACAAATGACAATCTGCAAGTATATCGATTTACCCGAGTCCATTTGGGTTTATTTCAAGTCCGTTTCTTCTGGGAGCCACAACCAAGCATCATCTTGATCGTCAAGATTCCAAGGTTGCCGTTGAAATAAGTAGGAACCTGTATGTGGATAACATTATTGGCGGGCGTTCAACTTCAAATGCGGCGGTCGATTTCTACAAAGAGACCGAGCAGTTATTCAACAACATATCTATGAACGTTCGTGAGTGGTACTCCAATTCACAAGAATTCTGCAATCAATTGCCGCAAACTGATCTGGGCCTCGATCCGACACCAAAGGTGCTTGGAATGCGGTGGAATACCGCCGATGACACCATCAGCTGCCTTGGTCCTTGTTCGGATATCGATGCCACAACGAAACGTAGCATGCTCCAAGTCATTTCCACAGTATTTGATCCCTGCGGGTTGTTTTCACCTGTCGTCATCCGAGGAAAAATTTTAGTTCAAGAAACCTGGCGACAACAGTTGGCATGGGACACAAAGCTGCCCCAAAAAATCTGCGAAGAATTTAAAACCATTCAAAAAGATCTGTCTCAAATAATTGACGTACCAATTCCTAGACTGGTATCCCATGGTATCAACCTGCCGTCGGATCGCAACGCATCGGCGAAAGCATACGCGAGTGTCTGTTATCTCAAGTCAACAAATGCGTCGGGTTATTGCACCATCAATGTGTTATTTGCGAAATCCCGACTAGCTCCCATCAAATCGTTATCCATTCCAAGATTGGAGCTTATGGCTACCGTTGTTGCATGCTGACTTATAAGGTTCGTCATTACAGAGCTATGTGCCGCAGTCGAGCGTGTCTTCGTTTGGTCTGATTCCAAATGTGTGTTACGCTGGCTGAAAACCTCCAATATTCTTCCAGCGTTTGTCCATAATCACATCAAAGAAATGCTGTCGCTTCTTTATATCGTCTTCCGATACGTTCCAACAGTCTGCAATCCAGCAGATTTTTCAACTCGTGGCGTTGATTTGAATACATTGCGTTCCAGTCGTTTATGGTGGAATGGACCACAGTTTCTCCAAGTCGCAGAAGAATTGTGGCCAAAAAATGACATCAACGCTTCAGACAATGCTGATTATCGCGATGGTGACAACCCTTCATAACAATGTTTCCATGACAACTACGATTGGGTCACCGACTGGAATCGGATCTGTTCTCAACATCACCAAATGTTCGCGGTTGAACCGACTGCTCCATGTCATAGCGTGCATAATCAAATTTATCAATAATTGTCGTCAGCGATATAAGGTCACTCCATCCATCCAACAACAGCCGCGAACAACTGCAATTACATCTTCAGACATCGCTAATTCAAAGCAAATTTGGGTTAAATACATTCAAGCAACGGAATACGCGGATGTAATGACGAATAAGCGTTACGTGACCATAGTTCATCATTTGGGTTTATTCAAGGACTCAATGGGCCTACTGCGCTGCCAAGGCCGAATGAAATGGGCGTCTATATCCGCTGAAGCCAAGGTACCCAAGTTGCTTCCAAGAAATCATGCCTTCACTGATCTTGTTGTCAATCGTTGCCATGAGAAACTCTACCATTCCGGTGCGCGTCAGACTTTGGCTCAAGTGCGACTGGAATATTGGATCCCCAGCGGACTCTCCCAGGTTCGGAGGGTCCTTCGGAATTGTCGAATTTGTCGGCGTGCTGAATCGGGTCCATTCAGGGTCCCAGAAAGCCCGCCACTACCATGGTTCCGTGTGTCTAGGTGTCATCCATTCGAGCACGTTGGAATCGACTACCTCGCTCCACTATTAACTCAAACTGAAGGAGCGGAGAAAGTTTGGATATGCCTTTTCACATGCGCGCCAACCCGAGCAGTTCACCTCGAAGTTGTCTGCGATGCCAGTGCGGATCAATTTCTCTTGTCACTGAGGCGATTCGCCGCTCTGTATGGTTGTCCAAAAATTATTGTTTCCGATAAAGCCAAACATTTCAAGCTGGTCAACAAGACCCTTCCCAGAGTGATGACAGATCCAGCTATCGTTGAATACTCCGCTTCCAGTGGCATTGATTGGAAGTTTATAACCGAGCTTGCCCCATGGATGGGCGGGTTTTATGAGAGAATGGTTGGTTCTGTGAAACGAGCTCTAAGGAAAACAATTAGCAGACGTCGTCTTTCGTTGACGCAACTTCAAACCGTGGTCACCGAGGTCGCCGCTATCGTCAATTCCAGACCGTTGGGTCCCATAAATGCAGATGTTGCCGAACCGCTTCTTACTCCAGCACACTTCTTGGCAAAACCCGGCCGTGTGGGCTTGTCCAGGTTCCAGATTGATCGTAACGACCAATGCAGATGTTTGCCAGGTGAAAACCGGGAAACAACTGTTGTAGATGTGGGCTGCCGGACAAACACTACTTGACATTTTTTGGAAATCATGGCGAAAGGAATACTTGGCTTCTATCAGGGAACGACCGCCTCCAAACATTTATACAAGGAACACTAATTTTATTTCAGCTCGCCCAGGTGTCGTCATCATCATCAAGGACAATACGCCACGAGACCAATGGAGGATCGGTCGGATCGAGCAACTTCACCACGGGAGTGACGGTCAATGTCGGTCGGCAACTGTACGAACTTCATCTGGGAAGTTGCTGTGCCGCGCTGTCAGGATGCTTTATCCGTTGGAAGACGATCCCGCTGCCATAAATAACACATTCTCAACGCAGAATGTTGGACAACAGCAAGAAGCTGATGCCATCGACCGAAATTTCGGATCTAGCTAGGCGGAGGATCTACCTTCGCAAGAGCTATAACTATTTTGATAAATGACTTCATTACATTTAATGTTATTGTTTCAGCATGCATTTCTTCATTGTCGAAGGGGACAGCGAACTGGGACGTTTCGGGAAATTCGATCAACCGGTACAATACCTGATGTCTTCAACAGTAAACTGCATCGAGGCGATGGTTCAATCAGCTATTCTCGTTCAACAGGGATAATTTCACGATGTACGCAAGTGTTTGGATGATCCAGCGCTGCAACACGTTCCTAGTAGCATAAGCTCATGGGTCACGCCTCGACTTTAACGTCATCGAATCCCTGCCACAATTCTCGAACGCGACGAAGTTTATATGGCGGTGATCGGTTAAGTCCTCGAGCATCAAATCGATCTATTTTACTCCAAATTCGTCGAGCTGAGGGCTGAGTACATATATCTCGATCCTCCAGGACGCGGCGAGTACGGGCGATTGATGTTTCTAAGTGTCGGATGCAATCTCGTTTGGTCAACCGGTCTTACCCGTAGAAGTATCTGTCGCCTTCCAGAAAATCGAACGAATTCTCTTCCAGGAGCCGATCTGTACGCAGAGATGCTCGAGATTTGGTTCGAACATTTTTGTACGGAGATAGGGGTTGTTGTTTTCACGGTCGAACAACTACTGTAGGAACGATGTCTGACGTCGTCAACTTACAATAAAACAGTCCTAATTTTGTCTGACAGTGTTTCTAAATACGTTGAATCGGTGGAAGACGGCACGGTGGTGGCTAAAGGAGGTGCTACATATGATCGCTTGGCTCGCGAGATGAAAAAACGGGGACTGTTTTTCCACAATTACAAATATGTAGTCATCAACTGCGGTTCCAATGTTGCACCTGGTACGCGGTCCGGCTGGAAAAAATCGTGGACCCCTCTCGATGAGCGATTGCGCTGCGGTATTATCCAGAAACACAAGTCATCATCAACGGCACTATCAATGGACCGAAGGTTACAAACGTTCCACAACATCCGGCTTGGATCCAGAGACAACTGGAGGAATTTCCGCCACAACAGTTCTCGTTTTGTGATTGGTCTGCTGATGGTCATCGCAACCCGTTTCTGGCTGCACCGAAGGTTGTCCACCGTCGGCTTTTTGATAGAGATCAAATTCACGTTAATAAATTTGTCTACCGACAATTCATTCGACGCTGGCACGAGATCTTCGCTGGACTAAATCGTGTCAACTTCAAGTTTTCGGACATGCCCTACCCGAACCGTTGGGTATAGGGTTAAGCTGTTCCCTGGGAGTGTCGTGTCTTCATGAATATTTGGTCGTAGCTACCATTTATGCAAATCGGATGCATTTCAGTTTGTACTTCGATAAAATATCATCGTTCAACGTTTTACTTGGTTTTGTGGCTACTATGAGTGGTTTGACTTTATATCGTTCGATAATTTATGTGGTTTGGACATAGTATAACACAATGTTTGCTGGTGTTAACAGATAAACATGGGATTCCGAGCTGCCTGTGTTCTTTATGAAACTGAGTTTAAATCACGTTAAATGATTGCTAAAGGTCACAAGATATAGATCTTTAAATATTTTGGGTGTTTGGTTTTCAGTGTTAAGGCCGGTTAAAATAAAACCTAAATAGCTGTGTCAATTTGCTATATACCAATAGTACCTGTCGTAAAGTTTAAATTGCGACATAGCCTTTATATTGTGAAAGTATTCGTTGTTGAATCATAAACTGGTTTTCATGATGTTTGAAAATAGACACAAGGGGTTCAATCTCTTATCGTTGCTGTTGGTAGTAAATTCGGAAGTAAAAAAGCCTTTTGTATACTACTATAAATAGACGGGCGATCTAAGAATTTTACTGTTCATATCCCGTAGGCATGGTCTGTGTAAACTTAGCGGACGGATTTCAACATAACGTTTGTCATAATTCAATGACAATGAACTATTACTAGGCTACATTTTTAACCCCAAAATGACCATTAAAGATTAAAGAAGCAAATATATCAACAAATAAAATATATCAACATATTGCTTTGTTAAAATACAATTACACTTTGTTACAATAAAATATAACGAAGAAAGCCATATGTTGATATATTTCATTTTTAATTTGTCGGCATAGTTGAACAGTTTAATATAAAAATTAAATAACAGAGTTCTGCTAATGGCCGTAATGCATTGTTATGTTTTGCGGGATGTGTTTCAATGATACATTTTGTTATAATTGTCAATGTTTTAATAGAATTTAAGTTTAGGTTAAATGCCCATGTGTCGCTTATTTGTCAAATAGTAATCCGTGATATTTATGACATAGGTCCGTAAACCACATTTACCTATCCCAAGCTAGATTTAACCCTCTTCACTAGAAAATTAACGAAAATTGATAAGTATGGGGGGAATAGGGAAAAATCGGCAAATATCAGGGCAAATTTTAACGAAACGATAATTGGTATAATTGTGCTAAAATTTAGCAATAATTGGAAAATAATATATTCTCATAACATTTAGATATTCTATTCCTTACCCTACCCTGCGCCCCTCCTGGATACCTACATTTCCACATTTCCCCGAATATACTATCTACTATCCTTATCATTGGGCATTGTGGTTTTGACCTTGCCTATGCATTTGTGTTACATAATTTTGAGAAAAAATGCATCGGACCAAAACAAAGAACGCTAAACACGTGGATATGTCACTTTAAAACTTACGGCTTTTCGTGGAAATTCCAGGATTCAAACTGTTTCTTTACCGTTTGACTGGTAGCTCGGAAGTTTTTTTTGTTTACAAAATCCATGCGGCTTATTTTAAAGCGCTGGAACCAACACATGACGCTGTTGTATCAATACACCTAGTCGACGAATTTACTGCTCATTTAAATAAAATATTAAAAGTTTTACACACTGAAAAGTTCAAGAAGGATTTGAACGACCTTGGGCTAACATTTAAAGAGAAGTAACAGCAGTGTTGAGACTGCAACACTTTAAAAAAGCATTTGAAAACTGATGCAAAAGGTTCAAAATAAATGTTTGTGCTAGAAGTTTTGCGAGAATTGCAGATTATATTATTGCTTTGTCTCCGGCTCTTGCGTTACCGACAAGCCTTGTAACCCGAACAATTTATTTACGATAATATAGCATTCACAGAGAATTGTGTGCAGTCACTGCACATTACGGCAAAATTTTTGAAAAAGCTGTTACAGAAACAGTGTCAATTTTACAAAAACTGCTAGAGAAACAGCACCACTTTAAAAAAACAGCTGCCGAAACTGTGTCAATATTGGTAAAAACTGCGAAACTGTGTCACTTTTAGAAAACTGCCGCATAAACTGTGCCACGTTTAGACAACTTAATCGGTTGCTAAACGGATTGTCGGTTAGATATTAGGTCTGCAGTTGAGACTGCTCAAGCTCAATCTAACCCAGCTGTATTTGAATTTTTTTCACAATTCAACCTTCCAACCAAGATCTGTACTAGCTGTTTTGGTTCAATTTAAAAATTTGGGTACGGAGCAGGCATTTCACAGTACGTACTTTGCAACTTCCTGGAAATCGAATATGAACTGACCTGTCGTTCCTGTATCATGTATGACTAGATCTTTAGTCCACTTTAATTCCGCGAGGCAGTGGCTCTATAGTGCCCTTTCGCAGTGTTTTGAATAGAGGTGGTTTAACTTTACAACTGAAATAGATTTTCTTTTGCATTATGGCAGATTAAGGGTAATCCCAAACCTGCCTACTGAGTAATATTAGGTTAACACGTTTTCTGACAACCATTTAGGTCTAATTTTTTATGTTTTGCATACGATTTCGCTTCGTTTTCATGTTTGTCTGGTATAATATAATCATATATATTTTGTTCGGTTATAACATTTTTTGTACAAGACAAGACGAAATTATTTTGCAACCTTCGTGAAAAACTATAAAACGGGCATTAACTTCGTGGAAACTCATTCAGATTGTTATTTAATATTACAAGCATTGACACCACCGGCACATTTCAGTACTATTCTATAGTGGTTTTTGATAGGTAGAACTATTAATTATACACCACCAAATATTAGAAGCAATATCGTGCCAAAACTAAGTTTAATGGCTCCTACGTTGCGCCAAAACAACTATAAGTTATGATCTGAGAACTGCAATACCAATCTGATTTGGCTCAAATTTTTGTAGAAATTGTACCTAACCCAATCAAGTTTTGCTTGTTAGGAAAAATGGTATTAATAACATTTGACACAAAATCAATGCAGTTGCTGCCGATTTGTGAACTGAATTTATTAGAGTCCGTGTCGCCTGTGTACCATTAATATTTAAGTGTGCATGAATAACTGGTTCACTCCATTTTGGGTTATCAAACCATGTATGTCAATGCATTAACATCTATTGCCGTCAGAATTCACGTGTCCTTTTAAATTTACTACACTGTAGAACCAAAATTTGATGCATAGTATATACATATACTTAAGTATATTCGGAACAAAATGCGAAGAATTTTCACGGCAACTGTGTACGTCAAACACATGTTGTCATAGCTGACCAGAAATTGCGCTAGTTGCAGTGTCTACAAATACATCTTACAGAGCTTTTTGCTTTTGTCCAATTTTTGCAACTGTGTTCATAAGACAAATATATCAAAGTAGGTATAATGCTTGTACGACGATTTGATCGAGCAAACACCTCTGATCTCGGTGAGGAGATAACCGGCATTTGATGCTAATTATATGCAAAATAAAGCATCATTTATTTTTGCCAACACATGTAGAATAGGAGAATTTGAGCTCCCTGTAATTTTATTTGAGGCCTTTGCGATATTCAAAACCTAAACTTGGTAATACCAGTTGAAGCAAGATAGAGTAAAATTAAATATGGGCGGATAATATCGGCACCTTTCTCGTGTCGTATTCTTGAATGCTTTGCGGACACTACCAGTTGGGTTTGTAAATTGTTGCAATACTCATACATTGAGTAATGTATTGCAAAATAAGCATTTTATGTGTATGTAACGATAATAACTGGGGTTGTTGATTGCGTCCGGTGTAGACATTGGATCCACGTCCAGTGTAGACATTGGATCCACGTCCAGTGTAGACATTGGATCCACGTCCAGTGTAGACATTGGATCCACGTCCGGTGTAGACATTGGATCCACGTCCGGTGTAGACATTGGATCCACGTCCGGTGTAGACATTGGATCCACGTCCGGTGTAAGAGTGTAGGTCAGATGCAAAATGCTAAAACAGTAAAATTTAACAACGAACAATTTATGATTTGTATTGTTTTTAGTAGTATGGCTAATTTTGTTGCAGTTTATGTCGCAGCGTATTATGTATGTTGCTAACATTTTTGTTTGCAGTTTTTTTGTTTTTTGTGTGTCACGTATCATAAATTATAAAGTTATAAAATTTTAGACTTGGAATTTTGGTTCGTTGTGTGTTTGTGTAAAATGGCATGTATCGTATGTCTCATGAATGAAGTTTTGACTAAAGCTTGACTCTTAAATTAATATAGAACAGCCGGTTTGGAGCGTCTAGTGGCTTCAGTTTTGCAAAAATACCGCAAGATTGTGTTTCAAAATTTATTCGTGGTTGCTCATTGTTGTAATAAACTGATTGTGAAGGTTCTGAAAGTTTGACAATTCGTCTTCGCAGTATTATACAACTAAGCTCTTCTGCAGATACGCAGCTATGCAGAAAGTTATTCAGAGAAGAAAATTAGGTTGTCAATCAAGAATTTGAAGTTCGTACTATGCGTCCATAGTCGGACGGTCATTTTTAGTAGCACAGTGACGACTGACATGTCGTCGGAGCTTTGAGAGTTATCTCGTGGTTAGGTTGTTCCACACGTACTAGTACAGACTACGTACATCTTGATTATCGGACGCAGTGACATCTGCATCACTCGGACGAACTCGTTCTGTTATTAGAAGCAATAGTCAGACGTACGCGAATCGTTTCATGGTCGTGTTCATCTGTCGACACTAGCACACCCGTCTCGGTAAATATAGTCATTTATCAATATTCATAAAGCTACCGATTCTGACAGCGTGAATATTCTTGTATTTCGAAATTATGCCAGCAGTCTCTGCATGCTAGTGTCTATCTTATTGAAAAAATATTTGGAAAGATAACGCCTCCATTGTATTGGCTGTTACCCAGTATTTACTCCAGTTTTAAAATTTTATATGTATACACTATGGAATGTCAAGGTAAAATAGCGATATTACCTTTATCTCTAAGAAGTGCCAGTTGTAAGATAAAATCCTCAGTACCATTGAATGTTATATGTTGCAAAACGGTTAGAAATGACTTTAACATTACAACGCTTGCGGCTGTTACAGATTTTGTTCTCATAGTCATGCTGTATGATGCATATGGCTTTTTTAGCTCTAGCTATATACCGCAAACATACTCACAATTATCGTGCAATAGGAATAGTGATTGCACGAATCTTCTATAAATAGGCAAGGCGATCAACTAAAGTTGTGTGTCTATAATCGTGCTCATGGGTGCTGCAATGTTCCGTGAGTCCACAAATTTTTCTTTTAACGCTGTGGAGTCGCATATGTTTGGATACATTACATCGCAGGTGAAGAATCTCTGGCAGGTTCATTAATTTGACGCAAACCCCTCGAAAGGGGTAGAAGACACACACTAAGAGCGGACGATCAAATTTTCCAACCCATTGCTGGTACTGCGCCTAGGGAGACTACTGAGCAAGTGCCTTTCGTTTAAACACCACAAACAGGTTCATGTTTTACTTTCGTGTTCTTTTGTTTGATCCATATATGTTCATAGGGTAGAGAGGTTACAGTCTGAGGAGTTGGACCCCTCGTCAATGCTAAGCGACGACCCCCTTGGAGAGTGGTCAAACTCCCGCTCTGATGCCCAACGCTGGGGAGGAGTTATTCTCTAAGGCTTCGGACTCCCTTCTCACCGTCACCGCAAAGCGGTGACCCTCTTGCCGTAAAATTTCGCGACGACTGGAGAAAAATTGGGAAAAATAGCCCAAAATTCGCAAAAAATTAGGGAACATTTTAGCAAAAATTAGGGAAAATAGCCCAAAATTCGCAAAAAATTAGGGAACATTTTAGCAAAAATTAGGGAAAATAGTCACAAATTCGCAAAAATTAGGAAACATTTTAGCAAATATGGAGAAAGTTAGAAGAAATTGGGTGAAAATTGAACAAATTGTGGAAGATTGTGAACTTTTAAAAATTTTTGTTCATTTTAAATTCACGCCTTTAATGCATGCCTCCCGTCGCCGTGCACAATCGACTCCATCTGTTAGTTGACCTATTTAGGTGACCGACCCGCCGTAACCCTTGTCTGAACCTCGTACCTTGAGCATGTTTGGTTTTATTTGAATATTCGAAGCTCTTGGCCTCCGTTTCCGTAACATACGTGGCCTGATTATTTGTTCTGGTTAATATGAAAACCAAAATCATATCAATTTCACGTAGGAGCCGCACATTTTACGTTAACTTTTCCCAACTGTTTAGGCTTTTCGGTTTATCAGCTCAAGTACTGATTATATATTAAGAAGGTATGCAGTCTGAAACTATGGTTATAAAGACGATTTTGGTTCTTTGTGAATCTGTGTTTCAATGTTAACCTACATAATTCACAGGCAAATCTATGCAGTCGAACGACAATGTGCCAGAGTTTTTGTAAACTCTGACGCGGAATTTGTGTCAAATATGTGAACAGCAACTTTTATTGTGTAACCTACACCGAAATGGCCCAGTTTCTTATAGTAATTTTTGAACAAACTGCAAAATATTTTGTAGCTATTATTTTTGAAAACTGCAGCGGAATTTTTTATTAATGATAAGTAATTTTCAACAAAACAGCAACATTTTACATGCTTTCAAAATCATTATCGGCACATTATTATTGTAATGTTATCAATAAATTGTGTGCCGTTATATTATCATCTTCTATCTACTATTACACTGCAGCACAATTTTCACTTCTAGAATGGCATGTAGCCGCTAGTAGAAAATATTAGTTAATGCTTACTGAAACTGTGTCATTTGCAAATAAACTTGTTGAATCATCTATCATTTTTATCAAAGGATCCGGATCGGTGCGCAGCTTTTAAGAATACCGAGTTGAGTTACGTTGGAAGTGTTTAGTAACAGGAACAAATCAATCATAATGCAGTTACTAATTGCTTCAACAGAGTGGTCAGACAACTGGACAGGTCGGAGTTAAGGTTCTCTATTACAGTAGACCGTGTTTGCTAACAGTCACCAGTGCTATATGCTCCGTCACAAGGACCACATGGGTTCACAACTTTCGGAAGTGTAGTTTGGTAACAACTTTTTAAATGTTGTATATGAAACTAACACGTGTGTTACACGCCTCGTCGCTTACTAAATACAGTCGTAGATCGTAGACCGCGACTATTCAAGATAAATTTTTAACACTCAGACCTGCAAGAGATGGAAAAAATAGTCAAAAACTTTATTTGCTTCATAACAAGGACCACCTGAGTTCACAACTTTCGAAAGTGTAGTTTGGTAACAACTTTTTAAATGTGGTGATACGAAACCGACACATCTGTTACACGCCTCGTCGCTTTCTAAATACCTTTCGTAGACCACAACTATTCAACATAAATGTTTAACACTCAGACTTCCAAAAGTTGGAAAAAGTAGTCACAGCACGAAGCACGAAAAGTTTTTAAACCCTTTATTACATTATACACCTAGGTACATAATTAAACGTCAATTTTTCAAATGCTTCGAAATACATGAAACAAATATTTGCCTATACTTGCCACTTACATCTTACCGTATACTATAACAGGGTGCAGCATAAGATGGACGAGCGGCACCTACCTGACTATGCGAACAATTAAATGGCATCTCTAAGGCGATTCCGATATTTATTTTGAGTAAACATGCTGCGTTGTTGTACTTGAGAGTCAACTGTAGTTATTTGGGACATTTATATTTACGGTTTCTGATTATTGATTAAAAACATTATGATAGTAACACAATTTTGGCAGTAGCAATTTTGCTTAACTTTGTTGATAATTGATATTCGCAAGGTCATAAATAAATTGGAACCGTCCAACTTTCATTATGTAAATTTGAAAAGAAACCAGTTAAATTAGAAGAATAAAATGGTGCCGAAATCAATATTGAAAAAGGATGAGAAAAGCTCGATTTTGACATTTCTAATATTAATATCCGATACTCATAATGCATTTAATGATCGTCGATTTGTACTTTTGAGTATAGGAGAGTGATATGTTTTCGATTTTTGTTTATTTTTGGGGTACGTGCGTTAGGATATTATAGATAGGCCATAAATAAATATAAAATGCACCGGATCGTGGTACATTGATGTAAAACGGTAGTAAGTAGGCGTGCAGCCATTGTTACAAAGATATCTACTTTATCATGATTATCTTCGTTAACTCAATATAACTTACCAATTACAACAAACTTTTAGATTATAAATCTACAAATAAATATAACACTCAATTTGTTACAAGTTAACTCAATTTTTGAATTATCCCCCTCTTCCTGATCTTCCTTTCTTTCGATTAATGCGGTCTTCCTTCTTATTAGCCCTTCTGTACTGGGCTAGCGTACGACGATATTGTTTAGCATTTCTGCGCTCAGTCTTGCTCCACGGATACAAGCGACATGCCATCATTAACTCTGGAGGCAGCGATTTAATAATATCATAAATCATTCGCCTGTTTTCCATTTTGTAGCTACAATTTTAATAATAGATAAATATATCAGTAAAATGTGTTGTCATAAAACAATGAATGAGTCTGTTAGTTAATTTTTTCTTTTCGGAGCAATATTTTTTCCACTTTTGTTGAAATTAAAACAGTGCAAAGATATTATTAGCTAATGCGAGCTACAAATAGCACTAAGTTTGCAAAAAACATAAGAGTTGAAAGTACATTCAGTTTAACGCAAAACGTTATATTTGGACAAATTGTTATGTTAGTAAATAGATACAAAGCACGAACTCCGCAACCGTGCTATATAACTTCGTGAGGTAAACACATGATAAGCTAGTGGAAATTCAGGTTTGCTATTTTGCATATCATCTAGTTGTTTCTGGTTTCGCAAATACTGAAAAGCCATATGTGAATTCAAGTAAGCGACAAAATATTTTTAATTTTTTTTGCAGAAAAAATGCCTCATAAAAAGTAAGCAACAGTTTTCAAAAGTACGCGCCTGCTATCGGATATCTAACATTTAATGGCAAAATGCAACATCAGATATATTTATTTCAAACTTTAATAACTTATCGAACGAGTAATAATTTTATACAGTATTTTGTGAAATAACTACTTCTTATATTAGGGTTCTATTTTAACCCTAGAAACTGTATAAAATTGTCATTTTGTAGTTGAAACTACAAAACTTATAGCAGATTTCAATAAGACAATTATAAATAAAGAACCAACAAGATCAAATAAGTTTGAGTTTGCCCATAATTTATACAGATGTATTCCTCAATATCCCCTCCGCCTGGAACGTTGAACATTGTGTTCCTCAATAATTATATACTTGAAATAGAGTTCTGCTGCTTTACAGTTTGCTGTATAATGCAAACCTAAATTAATTTATCCTGAAATTACTCTTTTATATGAATGCTGTACGTCTAGTCTGCATATGGGTGATTGTGAATTATACACTCATTATTGCAGTTTATGTTACTATATTTTGCGAAATTAGGCACAGGCGAACACACATATTTACCTTAAATATCCTGAATTTGCGTAATTTGTTTGGGCTGCAATTATAATATTTTCTGGGTTAGCGTAAGCAACTGTTTATTAAGAGTAACTAAATTTGCGATCTTAACATCAGGAAGATGGAAACATTGAATTCTTGGCGAAATGAATGCAACTGAGTGACCGTTGGTGATTCATAAATAATTATGTGTATATTGCTCGATATCTGATAGCATTATATGTGAACTACGATACGACGTTTGCAGAGATAGAATAAAATTGAAATTGAATTCAAAATTGATTTTGTCTGTCAACCAACCAGACAGAATAGCTCAAAACCAAACAATCAACCAAACAGAATAGGTCAAAACCTGGCACAGATATCTAATAAATACCGCTATATCTTATAGATATAGGTATATCTTTAATTCAACTTTAAATTGGCTTTGGTGCATAGGTAATTGATTATCAGTTCACAAAACTTAGTTTGAATTGCCCAATTTAATGTATTTCATAACAATTGAATGTAAAGTGAAATGGAATTCCTCTTCATGAAGATTAAATCACTTTTGGCAGGAAGAGTTAAACTGTATTCTAATCTTCTACCCTAATTCCTAATTGTATTAATTCAAATATTGCAATTCTGGCAGCGTTAGACATACTTCGTGCTTCTTAGGGGATTATATATGACGTAAAGCTACCTTTGCATGAAGCCAATAATACAAGTAATGTCTACTAGACACGAAAAAGGGTTTGTTATGCGTAGTATAGGAAGCTGTTCTACTTTATAATAAAAACCCGATATTCTTTAATTAAATACCTCCACTTGTCTGGATCGTACTGTCCAAAATTATTATCCATACCACCAAAGAAGCTACCCACAAGTTGTTCGAACGTTTCCGGAACCCCACTTTCAAATTTTTCGGAATTTTGCGCGACATCAAATTGCATCTTTACTCCTTTGTTGATGAACGTGGAATGCTGGTCAAGTACTGCGTCAGAAATTGTTTGTGGAATTACGCCGGCGAGTCTGCTGCTGCAAATTTGCGCTTGTCTGGTCATCACTTGTGCTACTGGCTTTCTAAATTGAAATGAATGCCATTAGTTAAAATATATTCAAACAAAAATAAAAAAAAACAGTTTCGGAATTTTGCGCAATATCAAATTGCAGCCTTACTCCTTTGTTGATGAACGTGGAATGCTGGTCAAGTACTGCGTCAGAAATTGTTTGTGGAATTACGACGGCGAGTCTGCTGCTGCAAATCTGCGCTTGCCTGGTCATCACTTGTGCTACTGGTTTTCTACATTGAAATGAACATCATAAGTTAAAATATATTCAAACAAAAATGAAAAAAAAAACAGTTTCGGAATTTTGCGCGACATCAAATTGCATCTTTACTCCTTTGTTGATGAACGTGGAATGCTGGTCAAGTACTGCGTCAGAAATTCTTTTTGGAATTGCGCCGGCGAGTCTGCTGCTGCAAATCTGCGCTTGTCTGGTCGTCACTTGTGCTACTGGTTTTCTAAATTGAAATGAACATCATAAGTTAGAATATATTCAAACAAAAATGAAAAAAACAGTTTCGGAATTTTGCGCGACATCAAATTGCATCTTTCCTCCTTTGTTGATGAGCGTGGGATGCTGGTCAAGTACTGCGTCAGAAATTGTTTGTGGAATTACGCCGGCGAGTCTGCTGCTGCAAATCTGCGCTTGTCTGGTCATCACTTATGCTACTGGTTTTCTAAATTGAAATGAACACCATTAGTTAAAATATATTCCAACAAAAAAAACAGTTTCGGAATCGGACAAATAGAATATTCAGATATCTGTATATATTAGATTATGTACGATTAAGTTAAATTGGATAAATTTACGTAAAAATTATAGAGATAACTCTAGAAGATAATGCGTTGCAGTTAAAGAAGCAATGCAAAGTATTCCCAACTGCCATGCACATATGCATAAATTTGTGTTATTCGAGATTCTTTGTAAACTCAAAAATTTTTATTGAAGATTTTCAATGAGACTGCAGTTGGTATTTCGCTACTTTGGGGGGAGGGACTGCGTTCATAGTAGAGCCATATATGTGTGATCAAGCAAAAAATTTAATTGCAGCAATTTGCGTTTCATTTTGTTTGGGTACTAAAATATATCTACAGCACTTTGCAAACACAAATTAATAATACAAAAAGTGCGAATATTCACATTTCTAGCAAGACATTTATTTGCCCAACTCTGAATATGAAGTACCTCGAGTAACAAGATCGCAACTACTGTTGAAACTGCTTGAAAAAAAATAAAATTAATTTTACAGCATCAATCGCCTAAAAAATGTAATTTCTCTAAAAGATGAGAATAAATAGACGAACATTGGTGAACGTGTGCTGGTACGAATCTAAATTTGAAAAGCGCACCATTCCGCATCAAGGCCACCATTTAGAGTTCTTACCCACATAAAAGTTCGACCAGCTGTTGCTGTCACTTGGTTCATCGTAATTTTTACTGGCCTACCAGCTAAAAATATCAAACAAAGTTAAGCGAACAGAACAGATCACATGGCAGTCTAAATTTATTAGGCTTTATCATGCTTTTAAATTATACGCAACATAAATTAACATTTCAGACCGCAAAGTCATTATATATAAAACACGAAAAGAAAAACGCAGAAACAATCCGAGCTCCGTTTTAGTTACTGGTCTATGTGTTTTTAAAAATTCTCAGTTTATGCTATCTGCTTGCGATATTATGATATTTCATTGTAGTAGAACTATATACAAAGTGCACTAAATATAATATCCTTACCCGCCTTTCTGTTGCGCAGGAACACCGCGCTTAGCAGACATTCGTGCGGCTCTAAAGCTTTTACTGATCTTAGTAGAGTCGGCATTTTTCACTTCAGTTATAAATGCATCCTTTATCTTTGTCGGAGATGTCGATGCAAAGTCGATATTAAATGGAAATGGGTCATCACCGTAATGAGCCAACATATAGACGTCTTCGAGTGCCAGCAGTAATTCGTCGGGATCGGAAAATCCGTTACAAAATTCCTCCACGTCTGTTGTGTTGTATTCCGCTGTTTCCGATTGTTTCAGAAGAAATTCGTCAACGACATCGTTTATACTCCTAAGCAATTTATGGCAGTTTAAGTAAGTGTTTGCATCCCAGAATTTGAGTAGAAACAATTTTTAATTATCAATGTCTTAGAGGCTATTCTGAACGATATTATATAAAATAATTTTCCAAGCTTTGTGTGACGCCACACTTTTGCAGCAAAATCTTCAGATAATCTGGTACACGGTGTCAAACATCTGTGTTAACGGCATCAACGACGAAGGAAGATAGCACTACATGTTTGCTATCCATTATACTCATGAACACAAATCTCTCAAGAATGAAAAATATTTCCGAAACGCTGAAGTTCTTTACAGCTGTACTTTCAGACAGAGCTACGTGTTCATGCTTGCGTTTACAAATTTTTAGGCAGCGTCAAGCTGATAATATTACATCCAGATCTTAGTCGTTATGTATATGGTGTGCTATAGAAATACTACCTTGTGCTTCTGTCTCAAAGCATTGCGCTACTATTACAGCAGTAGCTGTATAAATTTAGGAAACTGAAAAATAAAAGTAGTTATAAAAAATAAACGAAAAATAATACTTTTATGCATAAATAATACATTAATTGCATTATTTGACTCAAATATCTACGAAATTATAAGAAGTACACGAAATGTGATAGCACATGAGCGGAACACTGGTTTACGTAAGGCAGTGCAAAATGTTATGGCTTTAAGGTTTTGATTTGAGATATATCAAACAAATTTTTCTAACAATTATTTCGTTTAGAAGATCGTTTTTAATATCTTAAACGTGACATGGGCTACGTAATCTATCAGCAAAACAAGTTAAGATTTATATGTTGGTAAATACCATTGAATGCAGTGCATATGGTAACGCTTATTACATGTGAAAGATTTAACCAAGATTTGGTGATGACTTCTTGAAAGCCTTCATCAACTCTTGATTTAATTGGTTAAGCCCTGATGGTTTCCTGAAGAGAAGTTAAATAGTTTCGCCACTTATATACCAAAGAATTTTCAAATATGGTATTTCTACCCGAGAGATCTCTGTATGTTTTCAACACAGCCTATGTCTCAGAGTTGATATGGCTTCATGCTGGAAAAGCGCATTCAAGTACAGACCAAATGCACGTCTTATACATTAACTATTCATTTCTGATTCCTACACTTCAATTGGCGATGTATTATTTATTGCAGAGGTAACTAAAACAGATGAAGTAATTTGCGCACACAGAGATAAAAACTTAGTTAAATCAAATACAATAACACATAAATCTTAACCCACATCGACAGATTTAATATACTGTTTGATATTATATAAACCTGGACAGCCTTTAATTTGCTTGAAACTATACTCGACAGTAGTTATATATGTTGTGCCACAATCTAAATTGTTGCTTTCATTGCATTCAAATTTTATGAAAATCAGCACATGTCTGGGTGTACATTTTGCAATTTCAGCAAATAGTTCCATATAGGCAAAATGAGTATCTTTCGGCAAATTATCATTGTAAAATAAAAATACGAGAGAACTTTATACTACAGAGCTTTGGATAACCGGGCTAGAAACAAAAAATATTAAATTAATATCGATTTAGCCGTTAAATGCTGTTTGTTAGAAAATTTTATAACCAGTTTAGAATATTACCTAAACGATTGGACAGTTGTAAAGTATTTTTACATTACATATAGCATTGAATGTTTTCACTATATCTAATTTGTGTCCATGAGTTAAGTGAAACGATTGCAGCGCTTTTAAAAACACAATGGGATTGCATTGGCGGCGTATTAGTTTTGTCCAAATCAGTTATAAGTTTTACACGATATAACAAGGTAACAATGCTGCGATGCAACATGCAAAAGGCATATGTTTATTCATGTAAAATTTTGGAAACAAGGTTTCAAAATTTAAGTTAATGTTCACTACTTGTTTTCGAAATACATTTTAATACTAATACCACTGCAGCACAAGTTTTATAGAACTCTAACTCTTATAATAGCCACAAAACCATATGCAGACTGCCAAAATTTTAGGGGCGTTAAGATTCTTATTTTATGCAGGAAGTCTTATTATCAATACACAAAATTGCAGTGATTCTGCATTTCCAGGATGTTACAGGGGTTTAAGATATGTCAAACCAGCCAATTTTTAATGACACATTAGCCGTTGTATTGTACGCAGTGCAAAGCCTCCGTATACAAATGAAGCAAGTTTTCGAACAAATGCTGAAAAAATATTTTCTTATCTTGATAATATCGTATTAACAAGAGAGCCTTCTTGCCGTCACACAGTCGTTATGCCATAGGCGGGAAGCTGGCCGGCCAGTCACTGAGCCGTCAGCCGACGGTGAGCCCCCACCCGTCCGTTGACCAGCCAACAAGCCGTTGATTTGCGGGCATTCCGTTGAGCCGTCGGCAGGCCCAAAATTTTATTCACGCTGGCCGTTGGTTAACACTATTGCAGAGCCGTTATATATATGCCTCATTAACAGATAATTATGTGGCATGCTGAAATCTGGGAAAATAATTTGATTATTCCGATAATCTGTATATCATACATGCTTAAGGTTTAAGGTTCGAGGGGAATTATAGCTGGGGTCGTCGGGAGTGGAGGATTGGAGTCTGGCTTTCACATTATCCAGTGAGGATCAGCCGGTCGGCGGAAGGGCGGGGTGAGCGTGTATGATATCTTCAGTGTTCAGCGCCACCAGGGGTAGGATGACCTGTGGGCTGTTGGAGGGGGGTAGTATGACTTGGGAACGGCACGTCGCGCCGAGAGGTGAGGGATCCGATACATCTGAGAAAATAATACATTCTATGGTCATATATGCTGTATAATATATATATATATAATGGTTAAAAATAGCGTAAATAAAATTAATTTTTGGCTTGATATTTTTATTTCAAAATGTGTTATAATTTTTGTATATAAAACAAATACAATTATTTTGTACTGTGGGTAACTATTCCTAATGTCGGCATTCGAAAACTTCCAAATTTCAAAGTGTATATTCTACGTCAGTTAAACGTTTTTGGTACAATGAACAAACCTGTATCATACAGGGTGTCTCTTAAAAAAGCATCATAAATTCGTACTTTAACGCAAAGCTTGGATTGGTATCAAAATATTTTTTGAAAATCTAGTCGCTTCAACTTTAAAGACTGTAATATATCTCTTTGAGTACTTTCACCAATTCTTTGGCAGTCGGCATATGTTTTAGTGGCTATTATAACGGTTAGAGTTCTATAAAACTTGTGTTACAGTAGTATTAGTATTAAAATGTATTTCGAAAACAAGTAGTGAACATTAACTTAAATTTTGAAACCTTGTTTCCAAAATTTTACATGAATAAACATATGCCTTTTGCATATTGCATCGCAGCATTGTTACCTTGTAATTACTTCTCTTACAAGGTCATGAGATGCACTTTAGATTTAGCGGTTACATTTCGGTCAAAAATATAATTACCAAGCTCTGGTCACTTAACATATATACCGATTTGTTAGTAGCATTAGCATCAGATAGTTTTACTAATACATCATAATGCAATATATAATTCATGTGAAAATCTGTGTTCTAACCTCGGCTTGGTTGTGGAGCTGAGTCTGTCTAAACGGAGAGCTCAACAAAGCCTAGTATATCTGGGTAAGTTGGGGTCGGCTCTTAAATGTGCTTTCTAGAACAAGTATAATTAAAACAAGTGACGCATAACACGTATTCTGTCAAAGGCAAGAACGGATGAGATTTCGTCGGCTCGGCTATACATGTATAGCTCGTTTGGTGATTTGTAGTTGTCCTTTCTGTTATGTGTTACGAAACCGCAAAGTTGTATTACTTGGAGATTGAGATCCGATACTAACTTGTGATCAGAACAACCGAACTGAGCACAGCAGAGGAGCGTAGCCAGAAATTTCCGAATGTGGGGGGTACAGGATTTGCTTTGTGGATCACAACGTGGCGCACATAAACATGCATTTCGCTTTTCTGTCATTCTGCACTGAGGGAGCGCCTGACTGGACCAAGGGTACGCATCCCCGTGCCCCCACCCCTTTGCCTATACCCCTGGCCCAGCGCATATGATTCAGAAAGAGCCACCTCCCCCCGGCAACGGACTCATTCCTCCAGCAGCAGCCGAAAGCGTATCCCTCTCGCGGTGCGTAGGTACCCCTAGCGCTGCCACTGTGCATGTATATATATGCGTGAAGATTATAAAACGTCTAGCTAATTCCAAATGTATCTACAAACCAATCATTTAGCTATGCCGAATAAACATATTTAGTAAGTAAAATTAAAAATATATTATGTTAGATGCCGAAACCGTAGCCCCCTCGCGGATCCCAGCTAACCCTTGCGACTTTGCCACTGAGCGTGTATATAAACCATTTATTACTGCGTAGCTAGCTACCATCAAATCTGTCGACAAACCAATCATTTAGACGTCGAAATAAATATATTTAGTAACATGAATAAACAATATATTATATTATTTACGAAAACAAATAAAAATTAGATTGAATTATAACGGCAAACGGATGCGGAACGAAATATCGACATGGACGTGCCCATTCTATTCACCAAAGTATGTGTTTGTGAAATCTGACCCGCCTTCACAAGCAAATCTCTATTCATTCAAAAACGTGTTCTCAAAGTTTTCTTTAATTTATTGTGCTCTGTTCGTGCAGTAAATTTGTTGCCGCCTTGGTGATATTATAGAAATAAACAGTCAACATGGACTATTTCCGAAACTGACCAAATTGTACCTCTTAAAAATTATATCGTCAAAGGACATTAATCATCGGTTTTAAGAAATTCCAAAAAATGTCCGTCGAGAAATGCACCAGTTTTGGCATAAAACATATGATAGGGACACTGCTGAATCCCTATAACAAATCACGAAGCACATGTGTCGCCTAAGCATCGCCACATGTCAGCCCTAAATCCTCGGATTATTACTTGTTGTTTATACACCGATAATTGGTGAACAGAAGCGTATATACTGTTAACGACAATATTGGACTAACACAATTCGGCTTGCATGATTGCAAGTAAACTACGCAAACTACTTAGTTAAACAGGAGCTGATGCTCTGTTCGTTAAGGAATCCCGCAAAGCTAGTATATAACAACGTACGTGCAATCATTCATCGCACAACCATTTCAAATGTAGATCGGTATCTTTTGGTACCAGTATCTACCAAGGGTTATAGGATGTCCAGCAGTTGAATGCCACAACAAAAGTTAAGTTGCATACAATAGTTAGACAGGCATGACTTTGAGATCGCTAGAGGGATAAGAAGCACAAAATTTGTTAGTACATATGTAGGAGTAGGTGGACGCTTTGATATCGAAAGTTATTGTATTAGTGGTTGTGAGCCGTAAACTGAAGAGTTCTTGATAACTTTTAATCAAAATTTTCACCGATAGTTTATACCAAAGCAATTTCAACGGGTTTATTCATTTCGCTACCAGTGTTTGACTAAAAACACGCTTCCACGTGAAAGCAGTATTTCGGGATTTCCAAATAATACATCTCTCCGAACAGGGCTCGTTTCGGAAATTCTGCGAGCTTAAAGTTGTACTTATAGACTTGATCATCTGATTGACAAGTCCAATATAGAATGATCGAAGCAGACTAGGCGACTAGCACGGATGTATACAAAGCATTGTTACATGCAGAGATATTTGGTAAACCATTCTGTGCGTAATACTAAAACATCCAGCTTGCTACATCCAGCACTGCTTTCACGCGTCACCAAGTTCTGCTTTTCCTATTAAGACTGATGACACTTACTTGTCTTCCAACCTTTCCAAAGCTTCCATGGCTGTTGTCATCTCATTTTTAAGTTGGCGGCGACTTAATTCGTGTAGTTGATCGAAAAATTTGTGTGCAACTACATGGGGTTCGTCGACATCGAAATTTATTCCTCGAATTCGAAAATTGGACTCTGTCTCGTCAAAAATTTTGGCAAATTCTTCAACGTACTCTGCAAATTCAGCTGGCTCAAATGAATCGCAAAAGTCATAGAGAGCGTACAACAAGTTTGATCCACGGCCAATGTTTTCGCGAAGAAAGATCAGAATATTATAACGTATGGAACTGAAATTATGAACTCTTAATATATACGCAGGCTATAACTTAGTGTTGTGTCTAATATGTACCGCGTGAAAATACTCTGGTTTTTAAAACGAAGTTAACAACAGCTGTCATATTTAGGAGACAAGGTGATTAATGCGTTTTATGCGACCGTTACTTACGAATGCTGATATTTGGCTAGTGATAATCATCTTGCGTCTAAAGTTAACCAGATGATAGATTTGAGCCTTCCATGTTTAGATGAACATGAAACACAAAATCAACGTTTTTTCCAAACTCAGAACAATTTCGTTTATGGGATTTCAGAAAACATGTTAACATCTAAATACACCATAAGTATATACATAATGCGGCGTTCACGTTATAATGTCCCCGTTGTTTGGAACTTTTCTCCCCCTGTAGGCACGATCCTACTGTCAGTAAGAGTCACATCCACACCACAAATCAATTGTCGATACGACACACTCCTAGCTACTACCTTTTTGTTTACGATGACGTACACACCCTTAGCTACCAATTTGGCGCGAATTAGCTGGAACGGACACCGTCTGTAACTAATGCGATGTATTAGCCAGCTGTGACGTATAGCTTTTAAGAAATATCGATATTTTCACCTAGACCATATGAATGTTGACGAAATAATGCCGCACACCGTCAATAAAATTGCAAAGATGACATGGGGTATTTTACACCGTCGAGAAGTGACGCTACCCCCTGCTACTTACCCTTGAAAAAGTTTATAAAAAACATGGGTCCTTGTTGTCAACACTGTGCCTGACACTGCGTGGGGTACAAAGGTTACACTGTACATTATAACATGAACGCAGCATAATATATGGCCTATTTAAGCTAAAATATTACAGAAAATAAATTAAAAAATGGAAAGTAGCGCAACGATTTTAATAAAAAGTCAAATCGATTAGATGCAACGCTGAGACTGCGATGGTGGCATTAACTTAATTTTTTGCAGATGCGCTAATTTGGTACATTTGTTGTACGAACGCCGATAAAATTAAGTTGAAACATGCAAGTAACTTAATTAACAACATATGAGTTAAGTCTGATCACTTCTTAACACCTTATTTTGCTCAATAACGCATCTTGTTTCGATAAATTTCAGCGATAGTATAGTGATAGTATATAACGATAGACTTCTGCAAGCAAGGCATCTAAAGTAATGTAATGTAAAAATTTGAGGAAATTCGGTTCATTTATGATTTAGGTACAAATGATAACAGCAAGAATCGGGCTGATATTAGTCTACAACATAATGCTGTTTGGTCACGAAAGGTCGAAGCAGAACAATCATATTAATAAAATGCCCAGAGTGTCAAAGAGGTGTTATTAATGATGTAACAACAGTGAAATTTGTCTGAGTACGTAAGTTGACAAGATCCTAAAACTTTTCGCCAGTAATAGAACTGAACTGTTGCGGTAATCGTTCTGTTTCTACATCTAAATCTTCAAATAATTCGGTATAAATCAAAATTTCAACCAGTAGCAGGTCTGTAAAGCAGAAGAATCATATAAGTGGGATGCCCAGCCTGTCCAAATAGAATGTTGTTGTTAACAATGATGTAACAAGAATCAAATTTGCGTGATTATGTAGGTTGACAGCGTCCTGAAAATGTTCACAGTGACAGGTATATTAAATAGCCAACCATATTAATAAAGTACGCACTGTCCTAAAACGAGCTTGTTGTTAACAGCAAGAGTGTCAATTGAGTGATGATGTGGCGTGACAGTACGTTGGAAATCTTAGACTTTTATAAACGGCATCGACCTTGTTTCAGCTTTAGTTGCTTAATGTAGCTTATTGAGCATATATATGTTCGAAGTCTAGAAGGAAATATGCAAAGATGATATAGTTAGCACATAGCTGTTGAAATATTCCCAACTAATGCCTATAGAAATAGCATTGTTACTGTGAAATAAATGGTTTTGTCACAGCGGTCAGGTTGTGACATTGTGCTCATATTTTGTGAGACTTTACGCTAAAACCTTAGCTTTATTGCACAGATTAAATACGGCTATGCAAGTGTTTAACAAAACCGATCGCTGGAGTCTAAATACTGTGTGAAATTACCATGCAACAAACGTCTCGGATTGGCCAAACCGCGGTCGAATCAAAATTTTTAAGCACGTATTTTATGTCATTGAAACGTATATTATCAAGTTTACGTGGTCTGAAATCTAATATTTTAATATAAAGCGTTTCTTGTCTGAAACAACTCTATTACCAATATAAATCTAATGGTGTTGTTCATTTTTCCTCAAAGATACTGCATTTAGCCATGTTGAATTCATTAGGATTTCTGGTATTGAAAATAATACTTTGAAACCTATATTAAGAATAATGGTTCGCCATTTTTGTGACTGGATAGCTTGATATGATTGCAACTTGATAAAACCTGCAGAAAACGTAGATGCATACAATTATTATTTTAGATATTCGTGTTTTACGCAGAAGTGTTACCAAATATCGCTTTAGCGGTAGTACTGAAACTTAAGATTACGTGTATTTAATTCGACGCATCAGTTGCTTTCTCGACAATCTTACTCAGAATTAACAGCCTGCAAAGCAGTGTCACATAAGACTTTTTGCGTATTATATACAGTTGTGACGATTTTCTTAGATAGAAAATGCTTCGACTCAACACGAACTTTCTTCACGAACGTACATTCTGGCCATTTAGCTTGTTAACTCTGTCATCACAGACTAAAATATACTTATTGTAGCATTACAAAGCTGAGACTGTGCGGAACAAATTTATCGCACTTACTTGGCTACAGTTGTGGACTGTCCATTTTGTACAGCTTGCAAGGCCGTTCGGAATGTTGAGTCGGGAACTTCAACCACTTTTTTGCTAAATTCTGTAACGTAGGTTTTCGTATCCAAAGTGCTATTGACTGTAAATCCCATCGATTGTTCGCTTGATAAAAATATCAAAAACATCCGCTCGGCCAAAAATTTGAATTTTTCAGGCGGATAGCCTCGAAGATATTTTACTATTTGCTGTCCTACCGGTACATCAGTCGTCTTTAGAACAGTATCGAAGAAAGTGTCGATTTGCCTGTCAGTTCTCCTGCAAAATATTTAGTACAAATTAATATTGAATATTAGGCTATTATATTCTTCTTCAATTCCTTTTTTCTGCTCTTTTAAAATACAAACTTAGAGTTACGGTGTACAATTTGATTTTTTGTATCATATACATTGATGGTATCAAGCATTCTGGATGACCTTTCATTGTCAAGCAAGTACATTATTGGGCGCACATCGAAGAAACCTCAGTTGTCAAATACCTGTCGAATTGGGATCTATTTAATGGTATATTTTGGGCTTATAATAATATTTCGCTCATATCTTCCTAGAACTTTAATTGATATTAAGATATACCTCATGGTTGACGTAAGAAATATATCCTTCACGTTTCGCAAATTTCCTGATTAATGGTGCTTTTAGGTGCTACCAGCCAATATAAGTCGGTGCGTTTTTAGGATCGATCACACTTAGGATGACTCTACCAATCATCGTACTGTAAAACCACATCTGGAATTCATTCACATCAATTGTTATAGAACAATCAACAAGTTGCATTAAGTTGATTGGAAGCCGCACTTAGTGTTTTGAAATCAGCGAAATGATAGTTATACTACGTTCATTACATTTGGCTTAGGATACTCTTCTGTTCGCGAACACATCCACTGTAAACAATAACTGCGTAAACGAAACGTTCGTATAGATTATCAGTTATTGTCCTCGAACATAACAGTTTTATTTTCACTCCGATAAAATTTTGCAGACTCTAATAATTTTGATATTTTAGAACAGAAAATGCTTATATTGGACCCGAGGACAAACGTGGCAGAGCGGTCTAGCGCCCCACCTCGTCCTGTTAATCTATAGGTTAGGGGTCAACTCACGGTCGGTTTTCACCAGTTTTTGTTCCAACAAATCAGGCGTGAGCACATGACGCATAGACAGATAATAAAATTAAACAGAGTAATAATTTCTACAGATCTATCTGTTATTTAACTTCAGTATACCATTTTCAAAAAAGTATAGTTTGTTTTTGCAAGAATGATGCTTCGCTGGTACAAGAAAAAATTTGGAAAAAAAGAGGTATCCATTCCGTACCAAATGAAACCAAAATGGCAAATGGGCAAGAGTTGAGGAAATCTTCGCAAAATAGGACTAGCTTTAAAAAAAAATTCAAGAACTTTCAATGCTTCTTTTCTGGAAGCAATTTCAAACATTTGGTTGCAAGAAGTGACTAACAATTTAAAAAACGCGGGGCGCCAATGGATGTGAGAGGGCCTCCAGTCGGCGGGTAGGGTGTCCTAACGCCTGCACTGGTTACATATAGCTTACGACACACTTTACACATATAATGTTGTCCGAACATCTTAGTTTATGGTCAACTAACTGGTCGTGTCTTTTATGCACACGCTGTGCACATATAAACGTGACCGTTAATTCTTACGCTACATCTACTGTATAAGTTATTTATTAGCTTCGGATACTTAATCGTACGAAAATCCTTATTCACTGTTAATTGCATCATACATAGAGATCAGTTGCGACAAGCAGAACCTCATGCGACGTGATGGAGCAAGCATGTTTTGAGGTCGAGCTTCATTAAACTGTTTGGGTGCAGAGGATCACGTCAGTCGGGTTTATCTAAACGAACAAATGTACACGTCTTGTTCACTATGGATTTGCCTGTATTCCAAGACAGACTTCTGGCATGCTAGACTGCTGTGTTACCACTACACTACAGACCGTGATCATCTAAGTTTCTAACAATGGTATATAATTTGTGAGATACTACAATTACGTTTTTCAAAAGCTTGAGTTAATCAGTTGAATACATTGATAACAAGTTGAGGCGGCTTTAGTGGGTCAATAGTGCCCATAAACCTTTTGTTTTAGATTTAGTATGTAAATCTATATATCTTGACTCCGAAGTTCCAATTACATTGATTACTTTAATTTCAAATTGGTTCCTTAATTATCAGCCTAAGTGTAATGTTTTCATTCTGTTAACGGGATTGCCAATATGAACATATTTTATAGCCCGTAATTAGACGACCACTGTAGTTCCCATCAAGGAATTGTAATTATTTTAGCGTTATGATTTTAAAACACATAACTACACAAATATTTAGCCAATGTAAACCTACTCTTCTATATTGCCAGATAGAAAATCAGCCATTTTCGTTAGAAAACTAGTTATATCTTCTGTCGATGCATCTTTGAGCTTGCTTATGACAGATTCTTGAGTCTGCTCCAGCGGCATTCGTACAACTTCTGAGCGGGCCATTCGCAAAATTCCACCGATGTCGTAGCCGGAATCCATGACGTTTAAGATGAAATTTCGGGACACTTTCCGAAAATCGTCGGAACGCAAGTATTTAACAAATTTAGACTGCAGCTCTTCACCTTTAAATTCGAGCAACCAGTTAAAGTCGTCAAGTTGTTGATGTTTATGAGCCCTATTGAATTAAATAAACAAAAATTTATAAGAATGCAGCCAAATGTCATAGCCGGAATCCATGACGTTTAAGATGAAATTTCGGGACACTTTCCGAAAATCCTGGGAACGCAAGTATCTAACAAATTTAGACTGCAGCTCTTCACCTTAAAATTCGAGCAACCAGTTATTTTTGCAATGATTTCCACCAATTTTTGTTAATTCGTGCCAAATTCGCCCCAATTTTTGTGAATTTTCTACTAGCGTGGAAATAGGGAGGAAGAATATGGCTTGAGGGGAAGAAGCAATCCCCTACCCGTATAGACAGCAACGTTGCAGTTTCTGTGATCCCTGCATATGCGCCTCTTCCTGTCACAGTTTCTTGGATCCGCTACTGTTCATTGGAATCTTAGGTGAACCACATTTCAAACTTCTTTCCAGACGGCATCATTTGCAATGCCACATGTTTAGAACATTTGGAAACTACCACATTAGCTAAAATGGCTCCAATACTGAATGGTATATGATTTACCTTTGTGCCTAAAGCGATACAGCTCTGTGACAAAGCTTCAACAACATGAATAGCTGCTGTAATGAAAAAATGTCGTAATAGTTAATTGTAATGTTTAGATCACAATTTATCATCTGTCAAAAGCTATGAAGTGAACTATTTATTCAGATAGCAAAATGTTATTTGCATAGTTGCTAATTCTTATTTAAACCAATAGTTTTGTGGCAAGATTTTTCGAAACGGTGTTGTATCGAAATAATTCTATCCTTCTCCAAAGTTGTTCAAACTCGGGAATAACTGTGCGCTTGTCAACCTTTCATTATAGTTTTGAAGTATTCATCACATTTCCGAAATTAAAGCTCTATCTCAAACATAACCAGTGTTTTCAAAATGTAAATGTTGTATATAAATTTTGACATATATTTTGATAAGGACGACTTTTTAGAGGACATTCATGATTTGATTAAGTGTAGTGCGTGGCATGCTGTTCAAAAGCGGGAAGGAGTGGTAGTTAGCTCTTATTTTATTGTATATAAATCAGTTAAGTTTTTATCGTTCATCATTAAAACGTTGGGGAAAGCTTCCCTATTCCCTCTTTTCGACGTTCCTGGACCATGGTTATATCAAGAGCCCATTTTATAACTTTTATAAAAGAGCATGACACTTGGTGATACCACATGTATTATACGTTATCCTATTATGTTGTCATGTTTCATCTTACCGGCTACCCTCCCCCCTCCCACCCCCAGAGATTGTGATCGCAAAAATTCCACAATTTACTCTTAATTATAGAGATCTGCGACTCATTTTTTTACCAGACAATTACTGTATAGGTTCAACGCGAAATTTCATATTTTATTGTAACGAAAGGTATCATAGTGTTTGTCAACATTTTGTTGCTAAGACATTCTCAAAGCCATACAGGATGTTCCTTTACGTCAGGGGTTCAGTTATTTCAACTATAATTTTCTGTTGCGGTACTAATATTTGTAACACTGTTAAACAGAGAGTACTTACAGCGATCAACTTGCTATCTCAACGACTTCTAGTTCAGCCATTGGTTACAACTAAAATACTTGGTAAAAATATGAAAATCTTACCCAGACAATTTATCGTTTGTGTAGGATCTCCATGCGTTTATTGTTGTTTTCAGGTCTTTCGCAGGAATTGTCTCCATAAATTGTTTCAATTTTGCCGCAGTTTTACTTTCATCTTTACCGTTGTAATCGTCTTCAGTAAATTCTGCGTCTTTTAGCATAACCCTCGATCGTTTTGTCACCAACAGTAAATCCTTGGCGTACTCCTCGAATCTTGGTGAATTGGCCAGTTCGAGAATATATGATTTCAGCTCTTCGGGACTACTAAGGGCTAAGGCTGCGGCGAAATCGTCGTCAATTTTACCAACAGAATTCCTAAAAATATTGTAGACTAATGTTTTATACAAGGTGGTCTAAACAATCGTAAAAAGCGCACGCACGATACTAATATTGTTATCGGTTGTTAATTATTTACAATGGAAAACTTGTTCTAATCTTTCAAATTGTATGAAATCTCACCACAAGTAATATAATTAATAATCATAGATTAAGTGATCTTATCTAAGTGATGTTGAAGGTAAAGTGAACATTTCAACAATTTGTATGAAAACAAATGACAGACCTAATTGCACGTGTCGTAACGGGGCTTCAAGAACTATGACTATATTCATTCTGATATGACTGCTTAGAATCTGCCCATACTGGCTTCAAAGAATTATTCATGTGCTGCAATTTTATTCGTAATATTATACTCAGTGATTATGTTCGTATGAACTAGAATGACTGCAAAAAGCATAACCAATGCCAAATTTTACAACCATGACAGCGACAAATGCATGGTATATGTGTTTGCGGTAGAAGTGTGTTTATAGGTATCTATGGATAGGTTACCCATTCAATATCGAACCCCTCAAGCCATATATATTCCACATCCTAAGGCTCCACAGAACCACCGTAACACCCCTCGCGTGTCGACGGCGCGTTAAAATTTTTTGAAAATTTAAGTCTTACATATATCCCATTTCGTCCAGATACTGTTTGACCACAGAACCACCGTAACACCCCTCGCGTGTCGACGGCGCGTTAAAAATTTTTTGAAAATTTAAGTCTTACATATATCCCATTTCGTCCAGATACTGTTTGACCACAGAACCACCGTAACACCTCTCGCGTGTCGACGGCGCGTTAAAAATTTTTTGAAAATTTAAGTCTTACATATATCCCATTTCGTCCAGATACTGTTTGACCATTGGCAAATTGTCGTTAATAAAATCTGCGTTTTCCGAAACGGTAGTTTGCATCCAATCCAAAGCGGCTTTGTTACTCTTGAACATTTCTAGTTTTGGGTACTCGATTGGCAATCCGGCATCGACTAAATAGTTTGCAATTACCATTACTTCCCATTTTACCTCGTCGCCTTTTGACGATTGAATTAAATCCGTCAAATATTGAATCACGTCATTCGAATTCAGCGCATCAACAGCATAGTCGTTGAATAACCAAAGAACGTTCATTTCAGCATTTCTAAAATAAAAGTATAGTATTGTCCTGCTGTCATCTTCCACGGGGGCAGGCTTAGCAGCAGAGGTGCTCATATATGTTCACAGTTAATATTTTATTGCAATATTGTTAACACCAAGTGTTTTGCTATAAAGTAGCATAGTTATCACTCAGGAACGCTATTTTCCGCCATCACACTGGCGAATTGGTTATTATTAGTTTTTTAATACATAAGGACCAATCGGTAAGTAAGCACAAGACAAAATTGTTCTAAAGATTGTAGTTTATATACTCATCATCTGAACACAAAAAAATACAATACTTAGATATAACTTTGAAATTTCAGATGACAATACATCATAAAATGTTTTTCCCACGACATTATGCTGTTTTCATTGATTTTAAGTATTTTTTGCGAATATTACTGCTGATCTGTCTATATGGTGCTAACTTAAGATATGTAACTTAATTAAAACAGATTTAAACCTTACATTATCTAATTTAGCGGAACATATTTAGTTTTGAAACATTTTTGCTTCAAATTCGAATTTCACAATTTTTTCGATTCCGATGTGTTGTTGTACGAATATGTTAAAATTAATCTTTTTAATAACATAGGATGAAAGTTTACCATATCTAATATCACAGGAAGCAAAAAGCAATAAAATCGCTGAAAGCGAATAGATAGTTACTACTTCATACACATATTTTTATCACAGCCGTAGTGCGATAACATTGTTTTCACGTTTTGTCAATCCGTGCGTTATATACATAAACACATTGCACAGTTCAACTGCACCGTTAATCTCTTATTCACAAACCTGACAGCTGGAGTCCGCTTACTATTAAAAATTGGTATTTATCAATGCGATGAGACAAAAGTGAAGGAATTCTTCAACAATTAAGCCGAAATATTTGTATATCTCTCGTTAGTGACTTCACCCAATATTCGAATATGAAGTTTACAAGGTTTAGAATAGAAACGGTGGTACATAGAATCTAGTAAGAACATTTTAATATTGTCAACAACGTAGTCTAAAAATATGTTGTTGTTTAGGAGTGCGGCATAAATATAGCTTTGAATCGTGACATTAAGAATCTGGCTAGAGATTGGCTATGGATATAATTCCCATCCCATGGAAATGCTATACACAACAGTTTTGCAGATTTGCAGATTTCTATAGCTTGCAACCATGTTCTAATTATTTCGAAAGAGAACTGTGTTAATCAGAATAAAAATTTTATATGCTTCAAATTCGATAAATAACCACAAGCAAGCGCGTAGTATATCTGACATTTTCAATGTCTTATATAGCTTTGTCTGTGATCACTTCAAATCAGTTTCCAGACACAATTACATGTTTATAGCATATATATGCTATGACTTCTCTCTTTTAAGAATACTGATATTTGATATTAAAAGTATAAAATATCTAGACCGATGCACTTTCAGACAAACTACTGTTAATACCTGTTTGCCTTCAAAAGTGTAGTACTATATATGTTAACTCTTTCTTTGTTAACCCTACAGTCTTGAATAAATTTGCTCCGACGGTGGATTGAATCAAGATCGCTAGGGTGCAAGCCCTGTATGCTAGCGACTACACTAATTAGGAGGTGTTGCTCGGTTTCTTAAGAACCTCACAACGCGAACGAACAACAACGCACGCGCAAGCCAACGCCGAACGACAAACTGGACAATTAACTCGGCACACAATGTACGCTGCGACAAATGTATTAAATATACGAACGGATGGGTTAAACACATACCTGTAATATACAAAATTAGTAAAGAGCGATTGTCTGCTCAAATCCGATAATATCATTCTATTTTATTATAAACTTTCAGTGATGGTAACTATTTTGCTATAATTTTGCTATTGTGAAATAAATGTTATGATTAAAATGCTACAGCATTTTTCAATAAAAGAAATCAAATAGCCAATTTCCATAATTAATTTTTTAAGCAATAAGCGTCGTCAGTAATTACTTGTAGTTCCAATCGTATAAATGGCTATGCATGAGTCCGGCGCATTCGTAAAGATCGCTTTCCGATCTCGCATCGAATTCTTGTAAGACTGTATCCAGTAATTCGTCAGGGGACATAACTTGAAAATTGATTTCAGTTTTCCACGGACATCCGACCCGGTCGAACACAGTTTTGACAGCTTCAGCGTATACCAATGCGTCGTCCCTTGATACGGCAGTTTCCATGTAATGCCCTAATAAGCTCTTCATGCCTTCAGGTTTGATATCCTGATGTTCTTCGAATAAATAGAACAGCTCGATTTCGGCCAGTCTTGATGAATCAACAAAGCAATAAATAAGCATTCACATAAAATCTGATAACATTCGGATCGACCGAGTTTGGTGTAACTCAAAAATTTCATATAATTACCTCTATGATTTAAGATATGCTTATACTACTGTCAATGTACATTTTTAAGCGTATTTATGATATTTTCGACTCCTTTTGAAAATTTCGCATATTCTGTGTACTTGTTTCATATATAGAGAGACGACTGAAAGTTAAAGCAAAGAAATTTGAACACCGAGAAGAATATATAGTGGTTTTTGGAAGCCAAACAGCGACGCTAATTTTTTCAAAGCTAACGTCCAAAAGTTCATCCACATATTTAAAAATTTTGGCCACCAGTATGTATTGAGTCCCTGTTAAAGTATACACTTTTATCCGAATGAAGTTAAACGCTTATAAAGTTAAGCCAGAGTGCTTGGATACAACAGTGGATCAGTACATAAAAGAAAATAATTGTGGTCGTAGTTGCGTTCATGATTTAGATATTTAGATACTTAGATAATTTGATACTTTTAAAACTTCTATGATATGTCGTCCAACAAAATATATTTATCACAACTCAATCAGACATCATCTTATATGCATTCACTGAAACAGCCTGCAATGAAATGAAATGCTTTCCAGTAAAATTTCCTATCGCAACTCCATTGAAAATTACCTCTTTTGCGTTTTCTCAGAGATTAGAGACACATACTAATATACATTAGTTTGCAAGCGAAATTCCGGTTTCATGTTTTTAACAACATCATAAGACTAAAGTACTATTTCTTGCCACTTTCCTTCGCCGTCCAGAACTTAATGTTATTTAAATTATATTATGTTTTGATTAAATCTTAAATAATGTTTAGTAAGTTAGCTTGACATTCCAAAAGAAGGTTTAACCCTTTTAAAGATTACAAAGTTATACAGAGCTGTACATAAGTACTTTTTTCCTTTAGCATAAAGGAAATTAAGGAACAAACTTGTGAATGAAGACATTCATGTGACGCACTTCTAGAGTAAAAAAGTTTCGCAAAACAGTATTTGTAGTAGAAATTTTAGTGTTTGTCCAAAAACTACTAACTTTTATGTCCTGATAATTATTTTACGGTTTGTATAACAGCCATTAGAAATGAACATTATGTTTTCTGTAGCGAATGATGAGCTTTGTTGTAAATACATAGAGCCTACTTTGGAAGCAGTAGCGTTTTCGCGAAGCCAGTTGTAACAGTAGACGATACTTTGATGTAAAATTATGACAATGTTCAGCTTAAGCATATCCAGCGTGAAAAACTTTGTGCGTTACGCGCTATCCCCTGCACTTTATGAAAGGGCAGTTCATCATGGATGGACGAAACTATTGATGCAAATTTCCACACTTCCAACGAAATTATGGGTGCACAGATGAGTTGTTCCCCTCCGATTAAATGCAGGAGACCGCGCGGAACTCACAACAACATATGCTTAGGCTAACATGCATGTGCAGTGTCACACTCGTCAGTAAAATATTATGCACTATTGGTAAAATGTAAATGCAGAGTTGCAAACTTTTCTAGTTCTTCAGGCAAAGCTAAACTAGATATTTTTAGTTTGATTCCACAATAAGCTGAAACTACCACGTTTAAATGTACATCAGTATAATGTTTGTATATTGCATTCAGAACATGTCGTTTTTGTCTACTTTCGTTGCATTTGTGGTTTAAATTTTGATGATGTTTCACAATATAACAATGGAAAAAGCACTAGAAATAGTGAGAATTCGTGACCGAAAAATTATACGATACGATCCCCAACCTCAACAAGATGATTATGGCAAGCAACATGATTCCAGTCTATTTAGATAGAAATTTTTGGCAAAAACCTGCGGCGCACTTGCACACTGTGGTCACAAAGTTAATGTCAGACGAACTGCTTCCAACAGACACATCGTTCTGTTTATAAATAGTCATCAGAGTTATCGGATATACAAACTATTTTATACACCTAAACGCAACAATCGACAAGTTGTTAAAGCTTGGATGTTGTGTTTTGTATAGCGACTGTGAAAGTTTTGATATAAGTACTTGCAAATCGGTGCAAGTGTCCAGATATTATTTTTTGCTATATTAAGAAAAATGCTAATTTTTTTCTATGACACCGAAATTGATTTTAATCACACTGTTTTGAAACACATAACATTTGCTCGAATTATTTAAAGGTATATTTCCAGTTTGAATTTACGGTTAAAGGCACAACAAGTTATCTTAAGACGGTACGGCAAAATCTGAAAATTAGTGTCTGCTAACCTGATTGCCTCGTCGTGTAATTTTTTGTACGAGTTATCAATTCCTTCCATTTGTGTTTGCAGTTGATCTAAAAATTCTTTTTTAATCGCGGATGTTGTTTTTCCTGCGCTTGTGTAAGATTTTCCGTTCGTTTTATAAATCAATTCTACAAAGACTGGCAAATCTTGTTCCGCTAATGATTCAATGAACTGTACAATTAGCTGCTCCGGAGTTTGCGTAGCATTGGCTGAATTATTTCCAGCCGCCGCATTCTTGCCACGAGAAAGGTGCTTTGTGTAGAATTCCACGAATTTGATGCTGAGGTCTCTAAATATTAATATACCCTAAGTTATAATAGTGAAGCTCTGGTTTGTAGTATCGTTTTCGTCAATATTAAATAATTTAATAATTTAAACCAAACCTAATTAAAGTTTAATTATATATATCACATAATAAATTCAATTTTTGTTATAAAGCATATTTCTGTCCTAAGCTGAACTAAAAAGACATGTACGATACTTTGTTCAGGCAGTTAATCTTGCATTAATTTCCTTTATTGTGTCCTACCCCGTTTATTGTTTTTGTCAAGTCAGTTCGGCGATCGTAAGAGCGATGAAAGCGAACAAATCAAGGTTTCCTTTAGTTACGCACACACGATTTCCGATACAGCAATGCGTATGCTCTGTTAGCGGTCACTATTTTGCGGTTCAGCATAGCATCTTGCTGACCACGCACAAGTGAAAGCGCGATTGCCGATCGCGTGTTTTCTCGCATGTTATAACATACAAATAGGCCGCTAACACTGTTATCTGCTCCGCAATATCATTTGACGAACGCGAACAAACGTACGAAATGGACAAATAAGCGCGAACGCAAATGTCATTCTTACATCACAGAGCTCATGTTCGTGTTCACAAAAATGCGAATACCGATAACAAAAATGTGAACGCGAATTTCTGCGCGAATCAATTTGTGATTTTCACAAAAGAACAACTTGGTGTACGAATCTAAAGTGGACGCAATATAGCATTCAGTATTATAAACGTAAAAATGTCAGCTAAAATATTTTTAGCACCGAAGCTTTAGTTCATTCAACAATCGAATTGAATTAAAAATATTAAAATCTTATCTAATTAGCATTTGGTTAATGTAAAAAAGCCATGCGCTGGGAAGACGAGGAAAATTTGTTGGTAAATACGGTAAAAATGTTGTCATATTGTTATAGCCTTTGCTAAATTTTTGTTGGACGTGATGCAGTCATACAGTCGTTATACTCTTAGATATATAACTACTATATATGCAAATTGAAATATCACGGTATATGGTTAAAATGCATTTAAATTGATCTAAAGTTAAGTCGGTTCTTTTTCAAATATAAAAAGTTACATTCTTCAGCTTGACTTGGACCAAAATCAAGGATTATTTATATGAATAATTTTAGATAAGAATAAAAGTTGGAAACAATAAAACATTGTTACATAGTACATAAATCAAAATTAAATACAAGATCCTGAGCTTAGAAATAAGCATCTTTCTTTTAATTACGTTTTTCCGACGAAACCATTAAAGAAACTTACTCTGATTGTTTTTCTTTTCTGTAACCTTGTTCTTTTATTGAAATATTTCGTATTTCAGTATCCGATTTCTTTGCTAATTCGGCTAAAAACTGTTCTTTGTGCTTTGCCGGAGGAAGACCAGGCTCCATCTCTATTCCTAACGCGTCTCCTGATTTTTCGGTACGCTCTGATATTCGCTTGATGATATAGTTTGATTCTTCCACAGTGTATTTCTCTAACAGCGGTTTCAATTGATCTGCTACGGAAGCTGATTCGTTGGCTATAGCCGAGTCAAAAAACTGACTCACTATGATGTCGTAGTCACTGAAATAGTTTGCTTTAGTCACACGATGCAGTAAATTATGAATGCATATTGCTTAACGAATTAGTAAATTGCGTAACATTAAACGTATTCAGTGCTCCGATAGGTGAAATCCCAACTGAGAAACTAATAGAAATAGAAACTCAGTTTAATTCATTTTATTTGAGAATAGAAAACAAAAATCAATATGAGATCCAAAGACCCTATCTGTTTAATAAAGCTGATACTATATTAGCCGCTACAAGATATTAAGAAAAACTAATAGAAATACTAAGCGCCTATGTCGGCGAATTCCTAACTGTCGAATATACCAGGTTTATAACAGTAGTGACGTTAGACAGGGGTACCTTAGTAGGTAGAGCATCCACTTGCGGTTCCAAATGTAGAAGGTAGTGGGTGCGAATGTCGCCCCTAGATAACTTTTCATCGGCAGCTTTTCACACCCCTTATTTTTTAGGCATCATTTACCTCAAAATGTGTGCAACTAAGGCCGATTTCTGTCACATAGTAAAATTTGGCTCGTGACGTTTTGGCATAGTCGATCTCGGCCTTTGAAAAGTAATCGGCACAACCTAGCTGGATCACTGCGTTTGTACCAGTCGGGCTGCGCCAAGTATCTTATGTTAATAGATGGCGTTGGCTATTGGAGCGTATTTATTTAATACTAGTTTTCATGATATTGAATTATACACCACCCCGAAGCAGGGGGTTCAGGGGGCTATCCTCCTTAGGTACCAAACCCCACCCCGCCGAGGGCCTGGCTTACCACCTCTGAGGAGACCGCGCTACACCACTCACCCCATGGCGGATATCGCTCTCGAGGCCCTGATCTACCACCACTGAGGATACCGCCCTACTTCCCATGGCGAACCCCGTCTCGAGGCCCTAGTCTACCACATCTGAGGGTGCCGCCCTACCCGCCCTTCCCCGGTGCGCTCTTGCACCCCATCCCACCCCCGCCGCGCGCCGAAGGCGTACGACAAATTTTAGCAACAATTAGGGTAAAATCGGCGAAAATTGTGGCTAAATTGGCAAAAACTAGGTAAAGTTGGCAAAATTGACAGGGCGATCTACCCCCTTTACCCCCTCGATGACATCCTCGCTGCGACAACCTCCCCAACTCCGACCATGATTACTCCCTCCCCGGTGACCTCGGATCGTCAGCGTGTATGTAGTAAATAGTGTACTGTATTAATTTCCTCCCTACGTCAGGTTTCTGTACTTTTTTAACTAAATATGAAATGCCAACTCTCTAACAAATGTGTAAAGCGAATAATTAATTTCTGGATTATTAAAACTTTGAAGCAATTTTAACCTTACTGTGTCATTAAACAGTCGTATCGACTTCGTGATACATATTTTAAGAGCCAGTTCGCCATATGATCCTGATGTTGGTGTATGTTTTATAGAAGGAATGTTAAAGAGAAATGATTTTGTTGGTTTTGTTTCGATGTAATTGTCTCTGCATCCCAGTTAGTTTCCGTGAAGTTTCGACAACTTCAAGAGTTCTCACAACTAGATGCCATGCCAGCGCGCTATCTTCTGTATTATATACATACATGCGTATTGGCGGTTAGCACTTGAGGCATCGGACCCCATCACGGCAGCGCAATGCGTTGACACCACGACTGGTCAGGCAACTGCCCTTATCGTCGCCGCAGGCGCGAAACACAGGCCGCGAATGCGACGCACATCCGCTTCTCCTCAGGGCCGAAGGGGTACCACCCCCACCGCCGAAGTCGTCCCGAAACTTCCGCCGGCCGGCATATCCCCTATGAGACCTCGGACTTCGTGAATTAATGATTATATATATATATATGTATATATATATATATATATATAAATAATTGCAATTCCGCTTGTTTTAGTCATGCCTAAATGCAGATGAACTACTTTAGTAATATCTCTACACGACACGACACTGCCACGACCTTTCTGCGTGCGGTGGCAACGGGGATGCAGATCCTTTATAGGGTGTAGTTTCCGGCTTGGAGGCAGGGGTTCTCACACTCCAACCATTAGGCATGGTAACCACCCTTTTTACACGGCGCTCAGTGATTTATATATCATTCGGCAGGTGGGTGTGGAGTCTTCAGCAGATAAATTAGGCTTGAGGGTATCCCAACTCTTAGTGGGTACTCTCCAATTGAAACCCATAGTAGAAAGTAATATTGTGCACGACTATACCGTTGAAATTACCGGAGATTTAAGTTATTTGAGTAAAGTTAGCTACTCTAAATCACACATGAAGCCAAAACAGTAGCTACGCGTAATAGTAAGTTATCTATTGCATTGAGCAAGCCTTTGTGACAATTTTAGAGCTCAGCTCGGCTAATAAGTTCCATATTAACAGGGCCTGAAGCAACTCATAAAATGTCACAACAGCAGCGCCGGGCTCACCAAGAAGAACGTTATGGCCGGAGCGGGCTGTGACAAAATCCGGCCCTAGTGCACACATCTTAAGGTAAATAACGCATAAGCTTGTATCGCTTGGCCCAAATGAAAAAATGTCAGATAACACCAAGTAACATGAAGATTGGGCATTATTTATCTATTTGGAAGAACAGAGCACATATGTACAAATGGTAACATCTAAACTACACAATAAAACTACATATTAAACACCATCTGAAATAATTCATAAATTATTGGTGGAAAATTGTATAGACCGTAGCCATTGTACCTTTAGCCAAAATTAGGAAAGGCACCACTAGAGCACCATATCTTTGCTACAAAATCGTATTAGGAGTTATCCTTGATATCCATAAAGCTATGGATTTAGCATAAAAATTGTGCATTTTCCCTAATTTAGAAATAATTTTCCTAAATGTACAACGGCAGTTGGGTATCCTTGGGAGGATTACGTATCCTGGGGTGCCTGATGTTTGAGCATGGCCATCTTGTTCAGCTACGTCACGCAGGAGAGGATATTTGCAAACCGAGCGAAAAATTCTGCGCCAATAATTTAGCTAACGAAATATTTTCGTTTTGCACAACGCTGCTGTGAAACAATGGTCATCTGTAAATAGTTGAGTAACGCCGTTTAAAAACGTATGGTTAACTTGCTTTTTCTAATCGGATGTCAAGTCCAACCACATTAAATCGGTAGTACAGTTGGTGTTTGAATCTTATCGTGAGGACGTAATTTTATTCACAAATTTCGTTGCCCATTTTATATTTCACAATAAGGAAGCCGAATGCCACCTGAAGTTTTCTAGGATTTTAGAAAATTAAACAACTAAGGTGTAGTCCTGCCACCACTGGTACCACGTAGAGGCATTTCGTGAATGATTGCGTTCTGCAACATATGCTTAGAAACTCAGTTTCTTGACCTAGTAATATATAAAAAATTGAGCTAAAATAGCTTCAAACTACCTATCAAACGGTAAACTTACAGATAAAGAATGTAAATGAAGTACCAGGTTACGCCGTCTTTAGTTTTTCAAAACACTTCATAATTTAGGGTATTTCATTCTTTCCCTTGAAAGAGCAACGGTACTTACTAGAGAAATAACTAAATTAATCCAGGTGAGTGAATTCCTGCAAGAGCGAACATTGACGGCTTCGCACACACCATATGTAAGTATCATCAAAAGCAACTCAATGACCAAAAAGTAATTGGAGTATAGGAAAATATATTCGCTCTATTTTATGGCCAGAATACAAAGACATAGAATAAATTTGGGTAAGTAATCAGAAATCGCCATTGTGAAATTTCGGGACAATTGCTTAATTACATAATTATCTTCTGATCTATACAACCGAAAATTTGTGCGAGGTGTCCTTCTTGGCCACTTCAATTAGTTTCGTGACAAATTTTATGTTATCGTAAATCATATCATGCTAATAATAATATACATACTCCATTATAAACTCGTATAATTTTGCTTCAGTTGACGATGTGAATACCGACCGAACATTGTGTGACAATTATAACTTAGGCTGCACTGTCACTTGTATTGATATTAAGGTAATTGTCATTAATTCAGCAATTGACAGCGTAATCGGTGCATATGTTTAGCATGCTCTAACTTGAAAAGATTGTAATTTTTAAGACTATATTACTCACACAGTTATTTCAGCATGTCTTATTGGCAAAACTACTCTCTTTCAATGTTTTTGCTTGTAGATGTACGGTATACACTTGGAACGTTTATATACTTATATTATCAAGTTATTGTTTTTCAAAACTGAAGAACTTGTGCAGCAAGTTCGTATTTCCAAACGTTGTTCAGCCTACTTTTGTACAAAAAAGTGCGTTTTGTGGTAGCATCATGCGATGCTATTTTGTACATTGGAGTCGTTGAGTAACTATTTTATTCATCCAAGGGAAAACTTGTGGTGTCCACTAGTTCGAAGCGGCGATCATTGTGGTGATTTTCTATTAATGAAATTTATTGTAGTTTATATTTTTGGCATTTCTTTGATTTCAGGACTTTATATGCGTCAACTCATAATGTGCATGTAAATGTTCCACAGATCCTCAAACTTACGATTCTTTCTGCATAGCCAATTCTTCTTCAACCTGTTTCAACACAGCTATACAATCTTCGTCGGAAAGTTGACTAAATCCCGACTCAGCGAATTGTATCGCTTGTTCGGGTGACAGACTTTGAAGTTGTTCGGTTGACATTTGAGATATTGCTTCGAAGCCTGGTTGTCGGGAACGATGTAGAGCGACGATGAATGCATCGGAGGATTGTTTAAATTTTTTTGACTTGAGCAATTTTTCCATATCTTTTTTTGGCGTTTTGGACTTGGCAATTTTTTCTACTTGTTTAAGCATTTTTGTATTTTTCACTCTGCAATGAATGATTATTATTAGTAAATACGTTATTAATTAAGATTGTTACTATGCTGAATATGGGCCTTGGAAATTTATTTACTAGTCTGAGGCATTAGCGGATCCAGAACGGAGGGAGGGTGCTCGGCTCAAACTTAAGTTGGGCCATCAAAAATTTGAGAAATCAAGCTATATAAAAGTGTTAGAAAAATTGGTTTATGTTGGATGGTAGAAATTCGAGCTCTTCGCCTTTCTGCCTATCCCGTTAGAAACTTCTGGATCCATCAGCGGTCTGATAGACACCAAGTTGAGTGTGGTGACGTTCAGCGAGCTTGCTTATGATTTACAATGTCCATGTTGTTCAGAAACGTAAACGAAATCACAAACAGTGCAATTTTCCTGCTTGATATTGTGGAACATTTAAGCTAATTGTACATAATTGTTGGTGACCCTGTAGCTCCAGGTTTTGATATCGAAGCATTGAGTATGTTTCCTATATTAACTTCGAAAATTTTGAAACTGCGAAAACTACAACACTTATTTAATAATGTTATGATAAAACTGGTCTTAAAATGGTCTTTGTCGGATATAAACTGAGTGTTTTAACTTTTAGAGTAAAAATAACCATGCAGTTAAATTTTTGTAAAGTTATTCTTTATTCCCTTTTCCGTTTACGAATACGATTTGCTCCAGAGTAATTGACGCCTGACAGTATATCGACAGGATGGTTAGGCAATTTAAACGATAAGTCGTGTGCCAGCCCTGATTTACAATAAGTAAACCTTGTCTAATTTATGCTTCAAGCTACATCACAGTATATACCTTAACTACTAGCTAAACTAAGGATTGGTTCGCGTAACATTACCTACCTTCCGGTATGCTTGTGAACATTTTTAACTATGCTGGCTAATTCGTCATCCGTTTTTGAATCCAGAGCTTTTTCAAAGTCATCCCTCGATCCTTCAGAATTAGGTATCATCGGCGGCATTTCGTCTTCTTCCATTGCCATGTTCATAATGTCAGCGAAATCCATCAAATACGAGTCTGGCAAGTCGTCGATAAAATTTTTTGTTATTTCTTTGGGACTTTTGTTCGAATGTTTTTTAAATGCGTAGTCCAACTCTACGCCCAGGTCCCTGAAAAGTAAAAACAAAATAATTGTTATTAGTGTTAGATTATGTACCTAACAAATTCGACAGTAGTTATCGACCGAAATGTGTTAGACATAACGGAGTTGCGTGAATTATGCCAAATCATAGACACAGTTTCATTAAATGAGTACGTTGAAGCAGCGCTAACAGCAACTATAGCTTTATATACTGTTACCATTTACCATAAAATATTTTATAGCCATTACGCTGTTAATACTATATCATAAATATTGTTTTTGTTCGTTTAAGAATGGAGCATCAATGATATACTTACAAAAGCCGCGTTTTGAGTCAAAGTCCTGATTTAAAACTTCATATACTAATGATCGTTATTCAAATAGCCTTAAGGTTTCTAACTTTCGGTGTAATTCATTGAATTGATTTGATTGAACAGCGGAATGAACTGGATAGATGTTATGCAACAAGCAATCAATAGAGATCTTGACTATGGAACATCATAAAGATGCCATTTAGTGGTTGTGAATTATTGTGCAAATCAAATAAGAATATCTTATATGGTACATATAACAGCGACTGTAAAGGTAGGACCCCTGACTATAACAACAGGGGGTTGACAGTGATATTAATGTGAAAATGCAACATGATATCGGGGGAATTGTTGCCTTACCGTTAATCACGGCTGACGTGAAAATCATGAAACATGGACTAGCATAAATCTGAAAACTGAGTCATTTCTGATGATAAATGTAGCCTATAACATATATGCCAAAGAACGGGTGCAGGAAGCTACCACTCTGAGGTTTCGGGCCCCCGAGGCTCTACATCCCCCTGGGGTACCCCTACTCAATGGTGCTCCTCACCCCATCTCCACACCTTCGTCCCCGAACACAGCATTGGCGCGAAAAGTTTAGGCAAAAATTGGTAAAAATAGGGTTAATATTGGCAAACATAGAGGTAATATCGGCAAAAACTGATCCTCGGTGGCTAGGAGAGGTTATCAAATTTTTTCTGATAATGCCGGATGACCTCTCCCCGAGGGTCTTTAGTACCTCTGAGGCTACATCCCCTCGCCGCCGACACCGCCTATAGTTCCCGAGACCTGAATATGTCAACATGTGTGGCTTACGCATAACTATCTCTAAAAGTGTGGAACTTCACTGCCTAAGGTTAGTTTGGTTTTCCTTAAGCTGGAAAACCAAAATGTGGGTATTTTGATTTATACACTTAGACAAAGCGTTGTGGGAAATGAGACGAGCTGTCTCAAAAGTAGTGCTCTGGAGCCCTGTATTTTCCACATCTGCGCCCATACGTATAACCACATAAGTTTGCGAATATATGAATAAATTTTACCAATACATGGAAGATATTTCCCGATATGGACACACCGGAAAACAATGTGTGCAGAATGTAACTTCAAATTCTGGGAGTAACCTTCCCAAAGAAATTAATTTAAAAGCAATCTTACTCCTTGCGTTTGGTTTTTTGATTGGTCCTGGAAGTCTTGATCATAGACTTCAAGTCATCTTTTTCCATACATTGTATTTTAGATTTGAATTCTTTTTCATATTCTCTTGGGCTCAGCATTTCGTCAATGTCGAAACAAATTGACTCGCCCGATTCATCGATATATTTCATAATTTGCTCTGCTTTCCGCTTGAATTCGCTAGGTTTCGATTCGTCACAATAATCGATTATTTGTTGCCCTATATCGTCTACATCTGTAGCCAGAGCCTCATCAAGGATTTCACCAACTTCATCATCTACGTCCCTGCAATATTGATATATATAGAATGCTATAGAATACTTTAAATTAAGTACATTAGCTCCACTTTATTGTTAACGACTAAAAACGCACAGACCAAGACTATCCACCAATCACGAATAACAGTTTACTAAACGGCATGAACTTACTAAATGTCAAATATCATTATTACTGAATTTATCCAGTTTTTACCGTAATATAGATTATCATCTTGCCTAGCTGCCATAGGCAGTATCAAAATGCAATTTCTAGAGCAACATCTATGCCTCAAGAACACAAATGTGTTGGTTACTCAGTTTCTACCATTCGATGAGACCATAGCACAGCATGTACGGCTGAAATAATTTCTTGTGTCTCGTTCCATTTGCAAGCGGAGGTTGAATAATACTCACGTTCCTGGCCAAAATCAGCTCGGATTATGGACTTATCGCTAGATTTTTGCAAGAGGTAAAATTACTGGGCTAAATTATTAATACTGTGATGTCATAAATAAACATACTTTTAGTACTAATTTAAACATCATAACCCATTCATGATACAATAATGTTGTTAAAACCACATATTTTGGATCAACGCCGTTCATACATAAATTAAGTTACCACTTATAACGTTGCACAAATGTGGTTCATATTTTTAGAGCATTGTTTCTTTTAGGTAAGAAGCTCACAAAATATATAAACATCCCTAAAGTATCCTCTTTGTTGGCGAAAAATAGTTGTTAGGTCTGCTTTTGATCAAATTTTATGCAAATTTTGCTGTTATCATCTATTACTGGAAAATTATTTACATGAGTCCTACGGTGGAATACTTATATATGCTGTTGACTTTGTAAGAAATTTACTGTTTAATCAGTAGCGGGTAAAACTGCTTTCTAGCATTCTAAAAAGCCAAAATTGCCCTAACTTTGTCTGTTAACTCGTTAATGAATGGACCTGTTTGGCACAAATTTCAATAGGTCTTTCAATTACTTCAAAAAATTTCCTTCGGGAATACATATTATGAAACGTTGAAAATTGTTATACTATTTGTCATTTAGTTGAATATATACTGCAATTATTGACCTTTATTAATTTTCCTTAAATATATGAGTATAACATAAAACATATATGTTACGTGAGATTGACAACCGAATGGTATCTAGTTTCAGAGACTGTTTGTGCTGTTCATATACTTTGATTTGGGTTCTTTAAACAACGAATATATAAGTTGCTCTATTATTAATGTTCATTTAAAAACTTCAGTTAAAACCGCATATCAGTTTCTATACCAAATATTTTGGATACACGATTCTCTCAGAATTTTTTCTAAAATTGCAAATTACAACGGTTAATAAACAAGAATGAGAATCATGAATAAATGTAACATTTGAGTTTAAAGTATTACTAAAACTATAGATATTAATTATTTTATATAGCGGATTTCCATTCTTATAACCAAACCACCGCTTTCTAAAGTCAACATAGATATTTTCCGGCAACAGTATGAAACTATTTACTATTTATATGTCTTTGACTTCTACACTTTACAACATTTCCAAAAGTCGTAAGACCTGTGAAATTTCAAAGGTCACAAGCTTGAATTGAATTTAAGTTCAGTGTATGATTATCCGGAGACAGAGAGCTTCTTTTCGTTATACAAGTGTGTGTTACAGCACCAACTGAGTGCACCGTATAACAACAGCTTCAGGTACCGATTATATCATAGATGTCGATAGAGGGGCTAGCTCCCTAAGGTTCGAACCCCCAAACCACAGCTATTCACCCACACCGATTGGTTCGCACCTATCCCTCGTGCTCCCGAGACCATTTACCGCCCCTCCTTCGGGACCATCTACAACCCATAGCCTACGACCCTTAGACACCAATACAGTATACAGTTATCGGAAAAATTTTAGTAATTATTTAGACATAAATTTAGGAATATCTGGTCACAAATAAAGAAAAAACTTCAAATAGCGTCTGAAATGTTATGAAATACCGATTAACGATGCTGTTGTGCAAAAGTTAAAGTGGATTAATTAGCAGTTTATTACAAACAATGTACGCATTCACGGATTTATATTGCAGTCATAACACATCGGAATGCAGTATATTAAAAACTTACATAGCGCTTTCTTCGTACAAAATGTTTGAAATGCTCCCAAGTATTTCTGAAATTTCTTCATTCGATTTGCCAGCAAATGCTAATCGGATAATTTCAATAGATTCATCCAGTGACATTTGTTGAAGTCGATCTTTTTGAATTGATGGAAAACCTGGCAAATCCATTTCCCAATCGATTATCAGTTCGATAAGCGAACGGGAATATACTTTCATTTCATTCGACTTGAGCAGTTTGTTGATTCCTGCTTCAAACATTGACGCGTCCATCTCCAATAATTCTTCGATTGATTGTTCAACTTTCATTTGAGAATCCCTAAATGTTGTAATGTTCATAATTCAAAACATTAAACTCCAATGCAACAAAATACTCCTTGTTAGGTTAACAATGATCCTTCCATAACACATCGGTGAATTTGTGGAGTTAGTGCTGCGTGCACTGACATAATCTCAGGGATGCAGCTGGATGCGGAATTATAAAACTAAAACTAATTATGATTAAAATTTTCCACTGTAACAGGGGCAGGATTTGGCATTAGTACAGGAGTGTAACGGATTTGCTTTTTAATTGAGGTCATGGTAAGCTTAGGCGTAAATTAGGCCAGACAGGATCAAAACTTTATATATTTGTTTACGTTAGAGAGAAGCGACACCTAATACAGTAGGCTGAGTTTGATGGTACAAATTTTAAACTAATAACATAAAAACATGTTTTAAACTCTTTTATGCCACGGTTTAATATACGAACACACCTGGAGTATTGTTGCGCATTATCATTATAGGTATTAGAAAATAAATAGGATAGTTTTTATAATATTCGGAGTTTTTCTTGCACAAATTTGTTTTCGTGACCAAAGTGTATTATATATTTTTCAATCAAAATCCTAATGATTCTGGGCAAATTACATACCAAATGGATGCACTGAAATAAATATAAACCTAGAATTGTTGTCTCTTTTTATCACCTATTATGCATTTTTAATATTGGTTGCTAAAAAATTGTAAAATAATATTGGCTTAGCGAATACGTCTTAACATCAAATAAAAATTTTTTAGTAAAGTTTATATCGAGGTTTGTGATTTTAATTGCGTTCTCAGGCTAGTTTACAAAAATTCAAAACAACCCAGTTTAAGTTTTTACAGCGATTTTATATAGTTACTTAGTAGTGTCCATGTAATTTGGATTATCATCCAGTAAACAGGGAAATACAACTGTGCATCATAGCAAACTGACTGAGGTCCATCAGCTGATTGGTCAGAAAACTGGGGCGTACACAGGATTCACAGTTGAGGACAATTTGATAAATTCGTGGTTCAACGACGCCAAATTCTTTAACTTCAAAACCGTTTCAGGGGGCTCATTGCCCTGTGGACGCCTCTTGGATTCACCCATAGCAGACCATTCCGGTGGCGGTTAAGCTGAGAGGTGCGGGAGGAGGGATAAATTCTTGAAAATGTCCTAATTGCTCATATTTTACTAAAATATGTAGTATTTTGACTATAATTTGCATAATAACTTGCTCGTAATTGCTAATTTTTTTTATTTTGCGCTTTCGTGGTGGAGCGTGCTAAGGAGTGGTTAGTGTTAATGGCTCTTTGAACTTACATTTCGACATCGGCATAAATATATTCCGACCATTCGGCAAAGTACTTGAGCAGGTTTTGGTCAGATATTAGTTCAAGTTGACTTTCCACAAGTTTTTGAAGTGCACGCGTATCTCCTATGGCGGCGTTAATGTCCTCATCCGTGACGGTTCGCTCTACCACTTCTACACCACTTTTCATCGCCATATCGACGAAAATATCGGCGTAGTCAATAAATTGACCCGATGCCACTTTTGCCAAGACGTGTTCTTTCACGTTAATACTGTTGTTCAACGCGATTACTTCTTGGAAGTACTCGTACATGTGTTTGTAAGCGTAACTATAATTTCAACAAATAAAATAAATACACAAAGTTACTCCTGCATGCCATTGACTATTCGCTTCATTATTCTAAAGCACGTATACGTGTATGCGATAAAAAATATAAACTTGTGGCATTATTGACACACATAACACATTAAATTTGGTGCCCAGTGAATGGTTGGATAATTGTGTTGCAATTTAATCAATCATTTAAACTGGACTGTCATGCATTAATATGGTAAAAAATATTAATTTTTTGGTCGACCATATATTGTTTGAAAAAGGAAGCGTTTTAAAAAAGACTTTTAAAAAGCTTGTGCTTGAAATTAAGTTGAGCCGAACAAACATGTCGTTAATGTTTGTACTGCTTAAAAATTACAAAATGACCTATTCATATTTTAGTGTATTTTGAATTTTGGCAGTGCTTCATTGTGCAGGTTACAAGTATATTCGAGAGGCATGTGTACTTTTGGAAACATAACATGACAAATATTTCAAATTTGCACATTTATTCAAATATTAATTTAGAGCTACGGAATAAATGAATTGCACTAACCAAAAAATGTATACCGTGCATCTCATTGATTAGTTAGTTCCCAGATTATGAGGATAATCATAAAATCTTCTCAATCGACAGCATGATTTAACAATAAAGTTGCATAATATTTAAATCCAGGTTTAAAATAGTGAAATAAGCAAAATATGCACAAAATATGAGTTTCTACATATCGTCAACTGTAAATAACTTCAACTGTTTCCAAGTAATAGTTGTAGCGCAGCTATCGTGCGTTAAGTGATTTGTATGCGCGGTTGTGACGAGTTCAGACGACTGCGTGAGCACGAGTTTGAACGAGTTAAACAACGCAACCGTGCGTACAAATCACTTGACGCAAACCTAGCTGTGCTACAACTGACTTGTAATACAGCTAATTTAGCTAAACGTGCGTTAACGCATTTCGCTGCACGGCTTTAACTATATACGCTGTGTTACAACAATATTTGTGTGGTCGTGCGTTTAGGCTCGTGCATCATAACTTATTGAAAGCGTAAACTGCTATTTTCATAGTACAATAATATAGGCACTGGAAAATAGATATTTAATTTAGTAAGTTACGATATTTTGTAAATCGTATGACGAACATACTTCAGTGTATTACCTTTACCAAAAAATCAGTGGCAATTTTATTAAAGCTTGTCTAATATTACTATAAACTAGCGTAGGTGTCGAAAAGTAAACTTCGGTTGGTGTTCTAAAGTAGATAGTTCTTTATCTTTAGAGAAATGGGTCACTGCAGTTTATAATGGTTACAGTCCTTAACACTTCAACATATGATGCTAAAATTATGCGGATAACAAAACAAAGCAACACGTGATAGATATCATGGCAACTGCACATCACGCGCTTGAGAATTATGCCACTTGTTTTCGTAATATTCATATAGAAACAACATGACGGGAACTGACAGATTCTACATCCAGTACCGCCGCGGTAATCATCACTAACAACTTTAGCGCTGCGAAATGCACCCATGGATTCTACATCCAGTCGAGTCGGATGACGTGTCACGAAAGGAGTGTAGTCAGCTTGGATGGGGACGGTAAACTTCAGGGAGATAATCCTTTACCCGCTCCCTATGGACATGTATGGTAAGTTATGTCCCTGGATATATTGTTGTCTCTAGTCAACCCAACTAGCTTTGTCATCTTTCTTACTAGCTGGTTTACCGTAGAATGGTTTAATACAAAACATTTTTGGGATGCTGGCACCCTACTTTTAAGTTCACCATGAGCAGTATGCTAAAGCCGAATTTTCGATAGTTTTTTAGAGAAAAATTTTAATATTTATTGTTATTTGTAATTACAAAGAAATAAATCCAAGTCTTCTTATGCACGCAGTTCAGACCGTGGCTGAGTTCTATAAGCTCCAGTTGGTCTCCCGCTGCGGCATTCTACACCGCATGCAAAAAATTCATAAATATCATGTAGGATACCTGCCTTAATCTGCTGTGGTTGCGTGATAAGCAACGTTTTGTCAGTGTTTAAGATTGCGGTTATAACCGAGTGATATAGCAAGATAATTTAGGAAGTGATCATAACAATGCTATAATCTTCAGAAAATTTACGAACATCGTGTTCGTATGATTGAAAATTTTTGAGCATGCAACAATTGAAATGGTTAGTGTACTATGGTGTTTGACCAAGCGCTGGAGAAACAGAAATGAAATAATCAAAAATATACACTGCGGGTCGAACCAGTAACCATTCGCTCCGCATTATCGCCACTAAACATTTGGTAACCTTGCTTTTAGCAATTATAGAAAAAACTTCGTGTCAACTCCTGAAATGTAATAATCAAGTAGCTTCAGACAATGGATTTTTATTAAACTGCAATGCGATCTATAAACTCATATGCTTTATATACTATGTATTCTAGCCTCTTACGATGATATTTAGCATTTATTTAAACTACCAGTGTGTCCATTGGTATAGCGGAACTACCCTTAGTCCCGATTGTCGACCGCGTGTTTGAACGGCGGTTCAACCACAACGTACGAGCCTAATGCGGCGTTCACGTTATAATGTCCCCGCTGTTTGGAACTTTTGACCCCCTGTAGTCGTGACCCTACCGTATAGAAAGCCAGGGTGACACCCATAATGTAAATCAAATGGCGGGGGTGTACAACGCACCCCTAGCAACTAAATTTTTTCTAGACAGTGTCGTACACACCCTCAGCTACCAATTTGGCGCGAATTAACTGTAGCGAATGCGGTTTATTAGTCAACTGTCCTGTGGAGTTTTTCCTAAATTCTCGATATTTGTATCTAGCCCATATGAACATTGCTCAAATAATTCCGAACAGTGTCAATAAAACTGCCAGAAGACACGGTGTGCCTGACACTGTCGGCAAGTGGTAATACGCGTAACTAGCTACCGTTGAAAAAATTTATTAAAAACATGGGGGTGTCTAAGACACCCTGTTGTCAACAGTGTGTCTGACACTGTGTGGGGTACATAGGTTCCAAACGTTGGGGACATTATAACGTGAACGCCGCATAACGATTGGACACTTACTTCGGTGTGCACGTATTTATGGAGCTCTCCATTTGAATTTGTGCAGTTGCATCGAGCTGGAAATGAAGTATTGGAGTACCTTGCGCGACGTAAAATGCAGAGGTTGATGAAAGTCGAAAACAGAGTGACAGCCGGACGGCTATAGCAACAATCTCTCATTTTCAATAAAACCTTCCTCACATAATGCATAACAGCGTGATAAGGGCAGTACACTTACACAACTACGTAACACTAAGTTACCTAAGGACTTCATCAGACATGATTTTTGAAGCTTCGTCAGCAGCTTCTTCCACTTCATCCGAGTGCTTTTTCAGCATCGAGCTGAATGAAGAGATCGGATCCGGGTCTTCAAGTATAGCTTCCATATCGACATCCGCTAATTGGTAAACTCCAGCATCAAATAAATAATCATACCAGACCATAATATACCAATACAAATCCTGGTCGTATGTTAAATACATGGTCGACATATCATATTCAATTGCAGATATCAGTTCAGCGCCAGTTTTATTTTTGTTCGCTTTCAAGACTCGTAATACATCCTGTTCCGATTCCCTGAAGATTGTAAAAACTAGTATATATACAAAGATGAAACTTGTGTGTATTAGATAAATCAAAAAGCTCTATTGGACCTGCCTCAGACGACATAAATGTCAACTCGGAAACTGACATATTTTGTGGAATTGCAAATACGATGGATTTCCAAAGCGTGGTTTTTGTCCCTGTCCGAATATAAATTCCTTATGGCCACGATCATTTGTAACCGTGATGTCTTTCAGGTTTATGTTAACAATAAATATAGATGAATAATATCGTTCGAATCCAGTGGTTTTACTATTAACGCACATTTATCAGTTCATATTAATTAGTCGTAAAATTTATGTGAAATATCAGTATAGGCTGTATCGGTCAATTTTCAAACAGTGATAAGATTTTTAGCCTGCGTGAAGGCATTTGGATTTATATTTTCTCTGTTTATCACCAAACATGTAAAACCTAAGGAATTTAGCAATCATTTAACGATGTGCTTTCATGTATATATTATGCGTAAAAGCATATGCATAGTTGAATCGTCGAAGTAGCTCACGGGTTTATACTAGCGCCATGACACATCTACATTAAAACTTGATTGACAAAGTTTACTCGAATAGTAATTTCAGTATGGAGTTTGTTCGGTTATAAGGGTCAAAGCTGTCCTGAAAACATACGTCTCCCACGTGGTTCTCACGAGTCTCGATTGCTTACTGTCGACTTTTTCAGGCCCGAAAATAAAGATACGTGATATTTTGGTGCCTGGAACTAAAATTTTGCTTGAGAATTTGTCACACTGTTTATCTATATTTTGATCATAAAATATATATACATATTGTTCACTGTAAGTTACCGTGTTTGGCTTTGGACGTGCAGATTTTCAACTAACCAGTTCGGAATGTCCACTGCTTCGAAAGACCGTAAAAGCATCTCTAGGTATCTTCTTGATTTACTAAACATATAAGTTAGCTTTCGCAAGTACACGACCAGTACACATGCAATTTTAGAGTGACCTACGTTTAATAGCATAAATAGATATCCTACGTAGTATCATTTTGTTCCAGGATGTTATTTCGATTTAGTAGTCATAGCAAATGTTAGTCGGAGTGTCAGACTATTATATTTAGGCCTTTTTCATTGTCGTCACTAAAGTCTTATATCGTCTTTAAAAGGGCTCTAGTACGGCAAATAATAATACGATAAATGATCAAATGACATCAGATCATCCAACTTTTTCCAAAATCCAGACTGTATTATTTGGGTTTTTCCAATGTTTGCTAGAGACTTGTGTGTGCTCCAAAAGTGCTCCATACGAGTAAATGTCGAAATTGCCCCAGATCATTGAACTTCTTACATCGAAGAGTTAGACTGCACTATTTATGCCTTTTTGTGGTCACCACCAGTGGCTTACGTCGATGCTAAATTTTTAGCATTTAAGGACGCAAAACTCGCTAGATTAATGAATTCCTGCCTTGATAAATTAAAACAATGACGACGGGGGCTGGAAAAAAGACTAATTGGTCTTTTCAATGTTAATGGTCGTGAAAATGGAGCGTCTAAAGCGAACAACAACCAAGGATATAGGAAAACGTTAAATAAAAATCGATATTGTTTTTTTAATTCTACATGACACAGGTTTTTAACAAGTATATATGTTGTGATTTGCAAACCCAAAACCTGTAATTTAACTGTGAGTGTAATGGGAGAACACTGAACCTTCTAAAGTTCTCAAAAATTGAAGCAATAAACAAAGTGGAAGCCATGAATCCTGTAAGAACGTATAACTCAAGGTAGCAGAACTAAACCGTCAAATTGACATTTTCTGGTACGATGATAGCAGCTAAGCGAAATGCCGTAAGTAAAGATGCCTCTTGTTACGGTACTACTAAGCCATTAGGCAGCTGCATTCATAAGCATAAAATATACTAGGTTAACCACTACAATAAAATTTTACATAATTTATTTACCTGCGTAATTTATCATTCAAATAGCGATAAACAATGACTCCCGCATTACGAGCTTGCTCCTCAGTCATACTTTCAAGTTGAAGCTTGGCATACTCGAGTATTTCGCGATTTGACATTGTATCGAATGCAGCAATCGACGAAGTTCCGCCGTCTGCACCTGATAATGACATTCCAGCGCCCTCAAATGACACGAATATTGCTTGTCCGAAATAATACGCGTCGTCCGGATTCATTTCATTTTCCATATAATCCAATATCGCCTTCTTTACGTTCATGGTTTCTTTTCTTTTCTCGATTGCACCCAGCAGCTTCATTTCTGCTTGCCTATAGCGCTGTTTTAAGCGATAATTACTTATTTACAATTAAGTTTCTAATTCATTACATTTATAAATGTAGTTCTTTAAATGCATCACACAAGCGCATGTAGCTTTTCATTATGACTTGTTATTTCAGGTCTTATGTGCTATTGTCGTTGAAAAATTATGCTTGATTTTTTAAAGTTATGCTGTCGTTGTCATGCTGTCAAAGTGTACGGAGGTGGTTCCGGTATAAAAAAGATTGATGATAGTTGAGAGTCAATATTTTATGCCCAATACAAACCTCGAGTGCCGTGATTACAACTACCGTTTAACTAACGTCAACATTTAACATCATTTATTTACAAAGAGACCTGCCAAAAACTGTAGATTTCGGAACATAAAAACATTTTTCTCGTAAAATGAGTGAAGACAAAGAGCTACGAGAATAAGTCTCAAATATATGCCAGATCATACAACGTTGAAGATGTTACGCACTTTAAGCAAAATTATGCAGTTCATTTTCCTGGCTTTCCAATCTTTCAGTTTTCACCTCATCACAATTTAAAGCTGGGAATTGCGCAGTGTAATCTAATTGGCTCTTAGGTTAACGTCGCTCTAAAATAGACTTTTTGAAGGATGGGAAATTCCACAACAACGTCCAGTGGGAACAATGGGACCATAGTGGTGCGAATATTACATTTCAATTATTTAATTTATCACCAGCTATCTGATATGCAAATTAGGCCTGGTTACCAGTAATACATGGGCTTTGTAGAACGATATGTGGTACTCAGCTGCAACAGTAGAATTTAAACACAATATTCCACTCATAGCAAGAATTTTGTAAATATCTAAGATAAATATGAAAACACAAAAACATGATTTAAGAACAGCTCTTTATTCGATACTACCAGATCGCTACAGATGCTGAGTCAGCATTCGGTAATTGAAATAATATAGAGTTCGTTTTATGCGTTTATATTCGATGAAATAGATATAAAGATGTTAGTATATTTATAGTTATGGCTGAATATGTTGGTTCCATCATTGTGGAACCAGTTGCTTTCCGCAAAACAAATGAGATATTATTTTTATTGCGCAACGCTTGCCACGAGAGGACATTTTTAAACAAATTATACGGCGGGAGGATTAAATTACGAATCCGCAGAGATATTCGACGTATGTATTTATTGTACTTATATTTTCTAACGTTTCACATATATTTCACTATTTCCAAGAAGACGACCTCGTTGCAAATCTGTTGCAAATTTCGTTTTACATGTCCATATAATCATAATGTGTAGTACGACTGTTTATGATATCAATGCATATCCAATGGTGTGAAATCCAAAGCCCTTCTTTACGAGTTGGCTATGACTAACATTTCGTACGGTCGTATGGCATAACGGGAATCAAATCTAGTGTCATCTCACGTCGCTTGTACGTTTTCACTCGATTTTCAGCAACAATGTCCGAGACTAAAACCGGCATACAAAATTAGTAATAATGAACATGCTAGTACACTGCTTGTTGGTGTTAAGGATGAATGTTGATATTCCACTGCTGAGAAATTGTAATACACATACGTACAGTGAGACAAAACCCGAAAACAATATCACAGTCTGTGGGTTGTGGCGAAAACATATAGAAACAAAAATATCCATCAAAATATAATATATGCTTTCTTACCGCGTATACTGTGACTCCAGTTTCATGTATGCCTTGCTGATATAATCTACGAAGTCCGTATCATTCGTTTTATCCAGCAATGCTTCCCTTATCTGTTTTGCGTCTGCCATATTAGCATATCCATTTGATCCATCTCCGCTATGAGACATCGTATATCCAGCCTCGATCAATGCAGGTTTGATAATTTTCAAAAAGTGCTTTAATGATTTGTCATCAAGTGAACTAATATACATATGTAATCCATTGCCACTGTTTGATTCCAAATAGTCGTAATAATAGTTGAGAAAGTCGAGACCAATATCCCTAGAAACAAAACGTATTGGCTAAACAGTAAATAGAAGTATACACAATTGTGGAAGTAAACAGCAACGCATCATTGGGTAACGAAATCGGTACTCTTAATTACAACATGGTAAATTTTTTAACTTATTGCATTTTATTTAACATATAAACTAATTCCCCTTAACCACTAAATGCACTTGCCGGTTAGTTTATTTGGGTACCATTTCATTTAGGTCATCCCTGTATTATAAATCCGAATATCACGGTAAATTGAGTCATTTAATATCTGAAAGGGTGCTTACTATGTAGACCAAAAGCGTCAAGACTTGGAAATATTCGCCGTATTCCAATAGCAAATATTTATATTGATGCTATGTTGACAAAACGATTCGAAACCGGGGTGCTGGCCTGGAATCATGTAGCTACGTCTGGCTTGATCAACGAAAAAAGAGAATAAATATAATAAAAATAAAATAATTAAAAGCGAAGATATTTGACATTTTTTTATATCTTGTATATAAAATAAATCTAATATATGAATATGTCATTCTTTTCAGTTGTGGGTGCACAAGTGTAACAAACCTCAAAACCATTGAGCCAGGTAAGTATCCACATGTACGAAATAATATCAATTTGCAGTAGGAAACTCATATTATAACTTACCACCTTGCCATCTATTTTACAACAGAAGTAAATCTTATTTTTTGAAAACGGCTATTGGGAACTGTGTAGTTTTAGGTGTTTTAATAACTCCTAAGCGCCTAGGTAGGCGAATTCCCAACTACTGTAAAAAATGGTTGGACTTTGATAATTGGAAAATGGGAAATAAAAATAAAAATAAGCAAAACCACAAACAGAATCTTCATGCGTAGGTATGTAATAAACTGCCTTTGTCGTCACAAAATTATAAATTCAGGAAGGCGAAATTAGAAATTATTTGAACCGTCAGCGTCGCAAACTTCAGCTTGGAAATAGCCAAAAGTAGTAAAATCCACAACTAAGTGACTATATCTTTGCGCCAAAATAGCATACTACGTTATGCTTCTTTTGTAAAAGTTGTGGATTTGATACAAAAATTGCGTATTTTTCTCGAATATAGTGCACTAAAGGCCCAGCGAGGGTTGTGAATTAGGAACCATCTTGTGTGTAGAATATCGTGGACTTATAGTTTCTGCTGTTGAAGCTGCGCATAGACAAGTTTGGAACGTCCTGCAATCACATCAATGCTAAACATTTTACACTGACGCCGCAGTGGCTGACGTATCAATATTTTGTGTGTCCTACACTTTTCAACGTAAGTTTTCAAATTTACCCATTTATCTCCCTCGTTAATACGTTTTTAACAACTTTGGTTGCGTTCACCATTGTCTCTTCATCGCCGTCTTTAACTTTTGTTTTAAATTCTTTCACATATTCTTTTTCTTTGAGCTTGTTGTCAACGGTAAATCCCCATGTTTGGTTTGCCTTATCAAGTCCATGAAAAATCCGTCCACATTTTTCTTTACAGTCTTTCGGTCGTGATTTTGAGCAATAGTAAATCGTTTGGTCTTTGAATGAGTTAGATTCGTTTCGATTTGATAGCGCTTCTTCGAGGAATTGGTCAACGTCTTCGTCGACCATTCTAAAATTGTCAAATATGGTAATAGCGATTAATAAAAAGTAAATATAGGACATCTATTGCAACGTTTACGTCACGTAGGACATAACGTGTGAAAATTTTGTCTGCGTGTAACCTGCGCAACACCAACAACGGTATAGTGTGCAGTTACAATGTTATTATTTATTACACAATTTTATATATAATTGGACACCATATACCGGGTGTCCAGCCCTTTTTTACGAAGTTGTTGGCAGTGTCAAATTGCCAATACCGCGATACGCTACCTGGCGATTTTCTGCTATTTTTCGATATAAGTTGATCACGTACTGCGCAGGTTTTGTCCAAGAACATTTAACGAAATGTTATCAACGATATCATGTAGTACGAATATGACTTAAATAATTTGAAATTTCATTTAACTATTTTTACAAATACAGAGTTTCGACGACATCACAGATCAAAGCAGGTGGTATTAGTGACAGCATGTTTTCGTTACATAGTACACCCTGACCAATATAAATAAACCGCTCCTAATCATAGTATGGTATGATCTTGACCGTATGGAAACAAAACTTTCTCATAGGGTATTCTTTATAACGTAAACACTCCATAAATTTTTTTCTGTGAGTTGTGTGCATTATTAGACAGAAACAATATGATTCATTACATGTCGTGATCCATAGCCATATAACAAGGGCGACACAATTAATTTTATTACCATGGAACAGATGTAACTGAACGTAC
>JASANE010012230.1:0-10549 GCA_030248225.1 Trileptium ribeirensis | reverse complement strand
TTTGTTGTTACTGGTTAAGCTACGTATTGCTGTGAACACCGGGAACTGTTTCAATATTGAAAACTTTGTAACGGGGATCGCGACTGTGCTTTTGATGGAAGCGATGAGAACATTCAAAATGTGCAGTGAGTTTGTAGTGAACACCGGGAACTGTTTCAATATTGAAAAGCTTTGTAACGGGGATCGCGACTGTGCTGATGGAAGCGATGAAACTACCAAAATGTGCAGTGAGTTTGTAGTGAACACCGGGAACTGTTTCAATATTGAAAAGCTTTGTAACGGGGATCGTGACTGTGCTGATGGAAGCGATGAAACTACCAAAATGTGCAGTGAGTTTGTAGTGAACACGGGGAACTGTTTCAATATTGAAAACTTTGTAACGGGGATCCGCGACTGTGCTGATGGAAGCGATGAAACTACCAAAATGTGCAGTGAGTTTGTTAGTGAACACCGGGAACTGTTTGGATGTGGAAGAGCTCTTTAACGGGGATCGTGACTGTGCTGATGGAAGCGATGAAACTACCAAAATGTGCAGTGAGTTTGTAGTGAACACGGGGAACTGTTTCAATATTGAAAAGCTTTGTAACGGGGATCGCGACTGTGCTGATGGAAGCGATGAAACTACCAAAATGTGCAGTGAGTTTGTATTAGTGAACACGGGGAACTGCTACGATGTGGAGCTGTAACGAGATAGCGACTGTGCTGATGGAAGCAATGAAACTTTACCAAAATGTACAGTGAGTTAGTGAACACCGGGAACTGCTTCAATATTGAAAAAGCTTTGTAACGGGGATGGTGACTATATTTGAATGGAAGCGATAGAACTACCAAAGTGTGCAGTGAGTTTGTAGTGAACACCGGGAACTGTTTCAATATTGAAAACTTTGTAACGGGGATCGCGACTGTGCTGATGGAAGCGATGAAACTACCAAAATGTGCAGTGAGTTTGTAGTGAACACCGGGAACTGTTTCGATGAAAAAGTTTGTAACGGGGATCGCGACTGTGCTGATGGAAGCGATGAAACTACCAAAATGTGCAGTGGATTTGGCAAATAAGAACACCGGGAACTGTTTCAATATTGAAAACTTTGTAACGGGGATCGCGACTGTGCTGATGGAAGCGATGAAACTACCAAAATGTGCAGTGAGTTTGTAGTGAACACCGGGAACTGTTTCAATATTGAAAACTTTGTAACGGGGATCGCGACTGTGCTGATGGAAGCGATGAAACTACCAAAATGTGCAGTGAGTTTGTAGTGAACACCGGGAACTGCTTCAATATTGAAAAGCTTTGTAACGGGGATCGTGACTGTGCTGATGGAAGCGATGAAACTACCAAAATGTGCAGTGAGTTTGTAGTGAACACCGGGAACTGTTTCAATATTGAAAACTTTGTAACGGGGATCGCGACTGTGCTGATGGAAGCGATGAAACTACCAAAATGTGCAATGAGTTGTAGTTAACACCGGTAAATGTTTCATTATTTAAATCTTTGTAACGGGGATCGCGACTGTGCTGATGGAAGCGATGAAACTACCAAAATGTGCAGTGAGTTTGTAGTGAACACCGGGAACTGTTTCAATATTGAAAACTTTGTAACGGGGATCGCGACTGTGCTGATGGAAGCGATGAAACTACCAAAATGTGCAGTGAGTTTGTAGTGAACACCGGGAACTGTTTCAATATTGAAAACTTTGTAACGGGGATCGCGACTGTGCTGATGGAAGCGATGAAACTACCAAAATGTGCAGTGAGTTTGTAGTGAACACCGGGAACTGTTTCAATATTGAAAACTTTGTAACGGGGATCGCGACTGTGCTGATGGAAGCGATGAAACTACCTTAATGTGCAGTGAGTTTGTAGTGAACACCGGGAACTGTTTCAATATTGAAAACTTTGTAACGGGGATCGCGACTGTGCTGATGGAAGCGATGAAACTACCAAAATGTGCAGTGAGTTTGTAGTGAACACCGGGAACTGTTTCAATATTGAAAACTTTGTAACGGGGATCGCGACTGTGCTGATGGAAGCGATGAAACTACCAAAATGTGCAGTGAGTTTGTAGTGAACACCGGTGCAATGCTTGGGGGTGTGGTGATGGGCGATGTTGTGGTGGTTTGTTGCGGGACTGTTAATATGAACTTTTGCGGGGTCGCTGTGCTGATGGAAGCGATGACTCAATGTAGTGCGTTTCGTGGACACCGGGAACTGTTTCAATATTGAAAACTTTGTAACGGGGATCGCGACTGTGCTGATGGAAGCGATGAAACTACCAAAATGTGCAGTGAGTTTGTAGTGAAATCAATTTCAGAAATGCTGTTGATATAGATTTGTTTATATCAGAACTAGCCAAATTATTTATCACACAGGGCACTAATATTAAGACGTGTTCCAAAGGCTCAGACGTGTTCAAGAAAATGTACTTGCAATTTTAGCCACTAAAACGACTGAAAAGCGTTAAGGTGCGATATTGCATTATCCTTGCCAATGTTTGAACTGTAAACTCAGAACAATTCAGTGGTGTCCTATAACGTAATTATACAATTAAATTTATTAATGTTGGACATCCAATTTTTTTTTCATATTTATACTTAATATTATAGGTAATATAACATATTATTTTCAAATTTACTTACGAATGTGATTGATTCAGTGTTTTTGCTTGAAACTATCCAAGTGACGGTACAACTGAGCTGAAATATTTATCGCAAATAACGTAACTTACAGATATGGAATATTAATTGAACAAGAGGGTCGCCGCGAGAGCGGCACACTTGAAACCGTGCCATCCTCTCCCAAACAGTTTTTCATTGTGCCTCTCACCCACTCACCAAACTGGATAGGGAACCAATATCGAACTGGAGGGGGACCAATATGAACCTGGAAGGGGCACCAGTATCAAATTGGAGGGAGCATCAATATCAAACTGGAGGTGGCACCAATATCACACTAAAGGGGACTCCAATAACAAAACTGGAGGAGACACAATATCAAACTGTAGGTGTGGACCAATACTAAACTGGGGGACCATTATTAAACTCAGCGAGCATTATATTGCTGCTACAATGCCAACTAGCTGCTTTTGACGCAGCAATAACGCGACCGTTCTGCGGTTGTGCAACACAAGCCATTATTATTGTAGCGACAAGATTTTTGCTTGTGTTATTGGGGGTGCAATAAAAGCCAATGTTATTGTAGCAGCAATATTTTAGCTTTTTCTATTGATTGTGCTATGTTTGCAATGTCATGATTCCATAACAATATTGTTTTCTTATAACATGGTCGCTTCAATAGCTTACGGTGTGCAATTCGTGAATCATGCATTACAGCTTCGGCAATATTTTTCCAAGTTGCAACACCACTTAAATCATTATGCTCAGTTGACCCCAAAAATATGTGGGTTTCCACTTGCCTATGTGAAATCTTGTGGGGCCTCCGACCTTGTGTTCAACTATACTCAAGATTAAATAAAATTCATAGACTGTAGGTAGCCTTTGTGATTCCGCCAAGTCCCCCACAAAACGTGGGTGTCCAGTCGCCCAGCTGAAATTTTGTGTGGCCCCCGACTTTGTGTCCAACAACATTCAAGATTGATTTAATTCATAGATTGTAGATAGCGTTTGTGATCCCGACAAGTTCCAATGTGACAACGGTCAGTGTATTGATGATCGCTACGTATGTGACGGTGAAAATGACTGCGATGATGAAAGTGACGAAGCTCAATGTCGTATGTTAAAGCTTGCTTCTATGCAGTGTAGTTGAAAGGAACTTAAAATCATTAACGTTGCGTTTAAACTATGTAAAAACAACCATTACTCACCTAATGTTTCTTTGAGCGTTTGTCCTATCACATATATATAAAGTTGAAATATTTTAAATAATCAACTGGATGATACCTTAGCAGGGGCTAGCAGTATGTATTTCAAATTTCACTCTCGTTTGAAACTTATTTTAGTACTTAAGTCCATGTAATATTTTCTTGAGCAATGTAATTTTTAGGGGCGGAAGTGAAATGCATGATATGCCGTTCTCGTTTTTCTAAGCCTAATGCGGCGTTCACGTTATAATGTCCCCGCTGTTTGGAACTTTTCTCCCCCTGTAGTCGCGACCCTACCGCATAGACAGTCAGGGTGACACCCATACTGTAAATCAGTTATCGAGGGTGTACGACACACCCCTAGCTAGTATAGCATATCTTTACAGTGTCGTACACACCCTTAGCTACCAATTTGGCGCGAATTAACTATAACAGACACCGTCTGTAGCTAACGCGGTTTTAGCTATATCGAGAAAAAGCTAATGACTTGTTTTCGATAATAAGGATTTCCGTGCAGTAACTTTGCTAAAATGCCATCGTTCATCATTGTCACGGCATATGTAACTTTTAAATTCATGCTGATGCTATGCCGTTCTTAATATATATTAAGCCTGAGCTAAGGTTCTTATATGAGTCACATACTAAGCATAACTCCCCCTCGTGAACTGATAACCCCGCACTAAATTGCATATAACGATATAACCACAGCTCCTACATAGACCATTGTCACCCCTTAGTTGAATTCGCTATCTGCTCTATAAAAATAGTTTTAGGATTTACCGATACCGCCATGTATAAGTGAAGACGTCTACAAATTTAGCACAACTCAAGCGGTGTCAACTTGAGCAGGAAATTATCAAGTGCATCTGCGGAACATGTACCTATACTATGCTAGTTGTAGTTGTCTGTTCGTTTCGCTAAAAATTTATTATTAATTTTGTTATTGTCGAGATGTCATTTAGACTGGGTAGATGATGTGGACATCCAGAGTTCAGTACACGGAACATGTAATATTTTTTCTTGCAGCAACAAACTTCTGCGCGGACGTTAAACGCTTCATTGGATTACGATACGCCGAATAAAACAAACGAAGCTTATGAAAATCAGACCACGGTACTGTTTTCAATACGATAAATTTATATGGAAATGTTTTATCGCTTTAACTAATGCAGTTGTACGACTTATAACAAATTATGTTTGAATGTGTTGTACTAAAACTAAAATTGGCGAACACAGCACGATATCTGAAGTGTTATTGGCTCGCTTTGCAAGGAGCCATAAGGATTCGAGCAAATGCTCCGACATAACTCATAATGGTTGGCAAATGTTAGTTTCACCTGAACATTCAAACTTCGATACCGCGCAGCGACCAATTATTGTTCATGGATACTCGAAACGTAAATTAGTTCAGGTGAAAGGTTAACTTTTATGTCTTAATAATAGCTATCATTCCAGCGCCATTATCATGTCTCTAATTTTGTAAAATTTGCTTTAAACTTGAACAGTGTGGACCATTATGGCATTTGATCGTTACTGTTCCACAGTGTTTTAGATGTAATGGTTAATTAAATAGTGTTTGCAAATGTTGATACACATATCGATATCCTGTCCGTGTGCTCCCGAGTTAGTGTGCTTTTCGAGTACCTATTAATAATTATAAGTATATAATCCAGAAAGCTTGGTTGAGGGTCACGTTCACTGACCATTGAGCTATTGCGGAGCTTACTGCTCGAATCGCTCGGGTTCCTTACAGTCGAGAGAACAATAATATGTTTGTAATCGGGTCGAATACGGCAAATTTAGTAAGTACAACGTTATGAAACATCATTGGTTGTTGTCGAATAGCAGCAGACGTTAATAAAGAGATAACTCGGTGTGCAACGATATTGCTTTGCAGAAATTTTGTCATGTAAAAATATCTGAGATTTTGTCTGTTTCTGTTATATTGGTTAATTAAGTATCAGGCAGACTTTGATTTAACTAAATAATAAAAATATGTAACTGAACGCGCAATGTGTTCCGTTTATACTTTTAATAGTTTAAATAAATTTTTTTATTTGTTTTGTGAAGAAAGAACAATGCATTGTACGCGGCAATAATGCAGCTGATAACGCGAACAGTCTTCTATCAATTTTCATGTAGTAGCCATGTCAAGATGTCCAATGGTACGTCTGTCAATGTCATAATATTTATAGTCTTACTTCTTCCTCAAAGCATCCATAATGCTAACAAAGCAATCTATTCCCGAATTCCCAAAGTGTTTCGGTGTGTGTAATGTCACATTGCTGTGTCACTGTCGTAGAAAAACCACAACAGACTTTGCTTTTCTGAAGCCTACGACACGAAAACGTGGTACTGCGAAATTTAATGGCACATTACACTGTAGCAGTACCCCTTAGCTTAGACCTCAACGTACGTGAAGCAGCACATAAGTAACCACGATTTGGTTTCTATACAATGCAAATGACACAATCTTAAATTTCAGTTTGTGGCAAAACTGTTGCATATTTGACACTGTGTGCACTCGATGCACTCAACTTAATGTGAACGCGACATAAGCCTTAACCTTATCACTTGTCTAAACTTCACATCTTAGATAAGACTTGGACTAAGCCTAAGGCTAAGTCGATGGGCTGCCGAATTCCCCCGCCAACCGAGCTTTCTGTTCTAATCTATCCTTTTCCAACCTATATAACGTAAAGCCTCTATACGATATCGGCTACACCGACAGTCGATAATTTTTATACGTGACTAAATTTTAGATGATCTAGTGTAGAGGTGAGAACAAGGCTTAATTTTTAAGCTCGACTCAGTTTGACTTGCGTTTGAATTGATATAGTACTGATTTAACACGACTGGTGTGCCAAATTACAATGAATGCCGCGACTCTGCTCGGATCGTTTTTGAATGCCGCGACTCTGCTCGGATCGTTTTGGTCAAACGTTTTGGTTATTACGGAACAGACAAGAAATGGGATACTATTCATTGTTAGCCCAGAAGCAGTGAATTCAATTAACCAACAACAGTTCGACGACGATTATTAGTTTTCAATTAAGATTCATCTCTGTTGGTTAACCAATTCAATTTAAATGCGAAAGTATAAACGACAGGGTCCTGTAATTTGTCGTTATGTGTTCGCGAACATAATCCTTTTGTATTCAAAACAATAAAATTCACAAAAAATTTTGATGTTCGCGAACAGAAAACAGCAAATTTATGCTTCAATAGATAGAGTTAGGTAAACAATTTTTTTCCCAAATAACAAAATAGTATGGTCACTGGGCGCAGGTTAAGTTTACTACACGCACAAAACTGGAAATTCATGATTTTACATTTTATAAAAGTCATCAAACGTGAAATCAGGGTATATACGCGTACGCAGATTACGGTTCCCTTATTGTCGCTGGCTAAATTGCAAAAAGCGACGGTAGAATTGCGAATGTGAAGCTTTGCATGATTCCAATTAATGATTTCTAAAAGGAACGTCTGTGATAAAATTAGTCTGTCCTTACGCTTGGTTAATCGATCAAACGTGTAAGAAGAGCGTACGTGCAACACAGGCCATTAGATTAAAGTATAACGGTCTCCGTGTAAAATAGACCCTAGAGTTAAAATTCCGATATAAACAAATGAGTGATGTATTAATAGATTTGATTAAAGGCATAAAAATGAGAAATCTAATAGATACAGTCTCGCGCAATAAATAAAAAAAAGATCTTAATGTGAAACTTTTATGTCGGGTATTTTCAGTTTCCCTATCCAGCCCGAAAATCGTCAATTTTGGAGTTACAGCAATAATTTCGATACTATTCGACTCAGATCGATGAGTAGTTCACAAAATATTCATTTGGATCAGTTTTTTTATTGTAAAAAATTTTTCAATTTTTTTGGGCTATCAATGTTTTGGGTCTTGCGTACCGAAAATATTCGAAGAAAATTTTTTCAATTTTACATATCATTTGAACTTTACTGAAGAGCTGAGACGGATGGTGCAAAAATTAGCTGAATCGGTTGATGGGTTAATGACTTAGGCTAAGGCTAGGTCTAAAAATATAGTCTTAGTCTAAGCCTAAGTCTTAGTCTAAGCCTAGTATTACCCCATGAACCGATTCCGCTGATTTTTGCAACTTTCGACTCAGCTCGTCAATGCGGCTCGAATAATAGATAAAATTACATATATATTTATCTTAAAAATTTTTTAGAAAATTTTGGGTACCAACCAAGTACCATTGGTAGCGCAAAAAATTGAAAAACTTTTTGTCATAAATATGATTGAACTGTATATTTTCTGAACTACCTCGTCCAGATGAGTCGAATGGTACCAAAATTATCGATGTGGCTTTAAAATGGACGAATTTTGGGCCGTAGTATAGCCTAAACGACGCCTTACGTCAAACCGTACCTTATTGCACGCACACTTGAGATCATTTCTGTGCTTAAATAGTAAACAATTTCGAGTTCATAATGATCAATACCACACACAGTGGAAGCCCATTACTTGGAAAATTAGTGAAAGATAGCATCGTAATAGCATTTTATATATAGTTTTTTGCTTGCTCAATCACAGTTGACTTTCTCCCGCAAAATGTGTATAATCATTTTTTGTTTAACCTTCTAAATTGGCATTTTTTATGTCTTGAGACAAATTTTGTGTTAAATTAAATATTACTAAAATTTACAAATCAAATATCACTAAAATTTAAAAGGACTTGAAGTTTATAGTAAGAGTACAATAAGGGAAGAGTATATTTCATTTCCCACCACTCAAATGTTAACCCGTGTTTCATGATACAGGCGTTTTCAATCTTAGCTACCCTCATTTCTAGGTAGTCATAATGCACTGTTGTGGGGTGGTTAGTAGTTTCTCTGTGAAAGATGACCCGCCTCAGGGATGAGGGGGTAATTCTATATCAACCGTGTCATCATACAGGGGTTAAAACTAGAGTATGGCAAGTGACACAACCTATGTACTCTTGGTTATAGAAAAAATTTACCTCAGCACTAAATATTTTTCGGAAAATGTAAGTTCTCCACTTATAAAAAGTGACGAGGAAAAAATTGATACATGTGTGCAATATGGCACATAACTGGATGGTCAATCATAAGGCAACGCTAAGTTTAGGCTCAATCTTAGGTCTTGACTTAGGCGTGGTGTAGTTTTAGTCTTAGGCTCACGCTTAGAGATGCTAAAAATTATACGATCACATTTGGGGAAAAATTACCCTAGTAGTAAATATTTTTCGGAAAAGGTAGGTTCTCCACTTATAAAATGTAACGAGGAAAAACTTGATACATGTGTGCAATATGGCACATAACTGGATGGTCAATCATAAGGCAACGCTAAGTTTAGGCTCAATCTTAGGTCTGGACTTAGGCGTGGTGTAGTTTTAGGCTTAGGCTTACGCTTAGAGATGCTAAAAATTATACGATCACATTTGTGGGAAATTTTACATGATGTCCCAATGGCAAAATATATCACGATATTTTTTCGCAACATACTGTTTACAGGATTAAGTTTACAATAAGGGTGTTAAAAAGGTTTCACACTACCGTCAATACATTCAAGGATTTATATACCATCTAGCTAATGTAGGTTTCAAAAGATAATACGCGTTGCCTTTCAATCATTCACGGCCTGCTAAAATGGAAACTTGCGAAATTTTAAATTTTTCTGTGAAAGCTGCATAATGGCAACTGCATCGTTTAAGAACTAAAGTTTGCAGCTGAACGACGCTGCAGTGGATGTTGCGGGTTCGCATTCAAGTCGTCAAGTTAGGAGTGCTGAATTGGATACTTAGCTATGCTGATACTTCGCTATGCTGCAAATTGGGATTATTGTCAACTTTGCAACTGAACGACACTGTAGTGGATGTTGCGGGTTCGCATTCAAGTCGTCAAGTTAGGAGTGCTGAATTGGATACTTAGCTATGCTGATACTTCGCTATGCTGCAAATTGGGATTATTGTCAACTTTGCAGCTGACCGACACTGTAGTGGATGTTGCGGGTTCGCATTCAAGTCGTCAAGTTAGGAGTGCTGAATTGGATACTTAGCTATGCTGATACTTCGCTATGCTGCAAATTGGGATTATTGTCAACTTTGCAACTGAACGACACTGTAGTGGATGTTGCGGGTTCGCATTCAAGTCGTCAAGTTAGGAGTGCTGAATTGGATACTTAGCTATGCTGATACTTCGCTATGCTGCAAATTGGGATTATTGTCAACTTTGCAACTATCAGGTAAACACTTGATATAAAATCATACATGCTGACGCTCTGAGGTCTCAGAGGGGTAGCTGGGGTCGGTAGCTGGAAGGTCACATCATGGGGCATTAGACCGTCGTGGCAGACGTCCTCCTCTTGGAGGAGTGCTGAAAGAAGTTCACGACCTCTCCGCCGGAGACCCGTTTCCCCAAAATTTGCCGTCATTTTTGCTAATTTTCACCCTATTTTGTCAATTTTTGCTAAAATTTTCGGCGGCTCTTCGGCGCAGAAGGGGAGAGTGTTGGACTGGGTACACTCAAGAACGGTTGACTCGGACCTCGAAGGAAGAGCCTCTGAGCACCTGATTCGATAAGTTTGATATAAAATTCAATTTACCACCGAGGTGATATGAAGTGTTATCGTGATTCCCTCTTCATACTGCTTTGCAGCAATGTGTTCAAAGACATCGGATCATGATGTCCAAACACCCAGGTCGTGATCGAGGACAGAGGGAGTAAGAATAGAAAATG